>JAJPUD010001637.1:336658-363245 GCA_023553655.1 Myrmecobius fasciatus | reverse complement strand
AAGGAAGGAAGGAAGGAAGGAAGGAAGGAAGGAAGGAAGGAAGGAAGGAAGGAAGGAAGGAAGGAAGGAAGGAAGAAAGGAAGGAAGGAAGAAGGAACTAACGAACAAAGGAACAAAGGAACAAAGGAAGGATAAAGTGGGTCTTAGAGAACCTCAATTTCTCAAGCCAAAAAGGTAGAGGCAATATGAGGACTAAAGGCCAGACCTGATTGCCAACTTAGTCCTCATAACATATGCTTTTATAGCATAATGATAAGTGAGATATCATTAGCTATTTGTTATTATCAAATTATTATTTAGAGTGATTGAAAGAGGTATGGTAAAATAGTTAAAGACATTAGAAGTTGTAGTACAGATTTAATTTAGTATTTTTGATTCCTGGAAATCATTATTGTACTCATCTGATAACATGGTGCAAATGGAACATAAGTAATATGATTTGCAGACACAAAATCACACAAATCAATGACAGGACCTAAGAATTTAAAGGTTTTAAGGTATGCTGTAAAATGAAGGAAATAAAAATGTGAGAAAATATGAACAGTTCTGGCAACTGACTGAAAGTGAGGAGAAAAAGAAAGAAAATTCAGGTGACTGAATTTTATATGCTGAGGAAATTGGGCTCGCAAAATAAGAAAATCACTCTAAATTTTAAAAGAATCTATTATTAAGTAAAATATTATTTTTCTATCTTAAAACATTGTATATATTTAAAGATAAGAGCATAACACGAGACTAAGAATACATTATGAAATCTATACACATATAGATCTTCACAGGAAAATGAATTCTGGCTTATATCCCAGTTGTGTATCCTCATTTATACTGAAACTGGTGTTCCTATATATTATACACATACTACATTTGCAAAAGCAAACAAGAGCAAGAGAATGTGAAGAATTGTTTGAGATCTCCAATTCTTTCTTCCAAGTTCACCAGATTTTGTGTGTCTCTCTAAAATCAATTTCCTTTACCTGATGGTTCTTATTTTTCCAGAGAGAAGCAGTTGCAAACCCTTAATGAACTGATACGTGTGCATCCAGTCATTACTAGAGTTTGATGGTGGCAAGAGTCTCATTAGAGTGATAGAAATATGTTTGAAAATTCATCATGGCTCATGCAGCCTAAGAATCAAATGCATTCTTTTCCTCATGGACTTTTTTTTTAACAAAGAAACAAGCCATGTTATTAGTATCATCTTCTGATCTCCATCTCATGAGCACTGCCTTTAGAAAGAGCTGTAATGGCTAAAACCCATAGTTGTACTTTTCTATCCACTGATGGAATATTTCTCAGTTACTTCTTACAGGATAAAACCATCTACAAATTTCACAGAATTTTTAAAAAGAGGATTGAGTCTGAAAGCCAGTAAGAGCCACTTAATTTAGGGCATGCTTTCGGGGAATGGTCTCTAGTCTCACAGCAGGTATGTTCCCTCAGAGGCAGTTGTAGTTACACAATAAAAGGCTGTCCAACAGGAGGTCTTCAGCCTGGAGAGATATTGCAAAGTTTATAACAATTTGTGGCACTGCTGGTCTTGCCTAAGCCTTGTGGGGCAGCTTTATATGAAAACTCTCCCCCTCACTCTGGTACACTCAGATAAATGTTTTGTAGAAAATCCTTTTACTCAGTATTGATTGGGCTTGATAATTCCCATTTGAGCTTAGCTTCAGAAATGGTTTAAACTCAACCACCTTAAAATGACTGATAGACATAAATTTATTTCAAACTTTTAGTTCAATTATTGTTTTGATGTTCTGCTGGGGGTAGGATTTGGTGTAGCTTCTGATAGTGCTCTGACATAAGCTCTTCTTATACTGCAAGACTGTCTTATGTAAAAAAAAAAAAAAAATAGAAATGCAATCTGGTGTGGTAGAGGAAGCAGTGGACCAAAACTGGATGTCCTGAGAGGATTTTTTGGACAAAAACTCTTTAGGTCTCATTTTTCTCATTGTTAAAATGAGGAGTTGGCTTAAACATTTTCTAAGGTTCAGTTTAGCTCTAATCATCATAACATGGTCATATTATTCTCTCATTCTATAGGCACATGTATGTATTGATCAATTCACAAACAAGTATATAGAGATAAATGCTAATTAGTATTTTTGCCTCTCATCTCTATACACATATGCATAAACATGTATATGAAATTCTGAATCATAATGAGAGTCCCACAAAGCTTATATGTTTAAGCATGTAACTTTTTGTGTATATACTTTTGCATACACATAAGTGAGAAAATATACTGGGTATCATAAGAGATTAAATGAACCTTTGGAATTGTTCAGTTCAATCCCTTAATTTTTACAGATGAGGAAACTGAGGTCCAGTGAGATTGATATAATATTGTACAACATCAGAGCTGAGATAAAAATCAAGCTCTCTTAACTTTCACTAGTATTCTTCATATATTAGAATAGATATGATAAATGGTATATAATATATGATAGTAATCATAAAACATATACATATAAAATAAATTTGAACTTAGAAAATGGTATAGACAAAGACTACAATAAAGAAAATGGAAATAATGCAAACATCAACAAAGGATCTGAATTTTTTATAATTTTAATGACCAGTTTTGGCCTCTGGAAAGAATTGAGAAATGGCTTCTCCCTCCCTTCATTACAGAAATTGGGATTATGGTTGTAAACAATCACTATCCTGTCATACAAAGTCAATGACACAATTTAGTTTTGCTTCACTGCCTTCCTCTCTCCCTTGCTTTTTATCTTTTCTTAGTTAGAGGGAATAGTTCCCATATGAGTGGGAGTGGAGAAAAAGAATATATTCAGATATTAAAGTGATAAAAAAAGAAATAGCATCAATAAAAATAATTTTTAAAAGAAAAGAGGTAACAAGATGAAAAATAATAATAAATGTACCTTTCTTCCAATCTCAAATGAAGCAGAAATAGAGGAAATGGTATTGCACAAGTTAGGTTTATCTTAGGAATCTTGTCTGAAATAAAACCTTCCTTGTTAAGGTAAAAAATTATCCTCTTCTTCTCCCTTTGTGAATAAGCTACTGCAGATTGCCTGGCAATTACATTGTAGTTATCACAAGATCAATTAATGCAATTAGTATTTTTTTTCCACAAAAATGTCATGCAAAAGTACAACTGGGGATACAGGGAATGTTTAATTTTGAGAAGCTTTCATATATGCACTGCAGTTTACAGGTGAACCTTCTTATTTTTGAAAGTCTCTGTAAAGGCTGTGAATATAGCCACCAGAACAAGGGGAAAAAAAGATGATAAAATCAAAGGTACATTTTAAAAAATTCTCTCATTTCAGTTTATCTTGTCACTTAGATCATAGTGTGTAAGTGCTAAAAATTTCTCAAATCATAAGATCCAATCTTGTTAGTTTTTAAACAGATTTAAAAAATAGGCCGAGAGAGGTTTAGGAAAACTGTCTAAAATAATGCTGCCATTTAATGTCTTATCTTGTTGTGATGGTTATTGCTTTCAGTCCTGTTAAGTCTTCATGGTTCCTATTAGAGATTTTTTAGGCAAAGATATTGGAATGATTTACCATTACTTTCTCTTACTCATTTTACAGATGATGAAACCGAGGCAAACAGGCTTAAGGGACTAGTCACAGGGTCTCTGAATCTAAATTTGAACTCAGGACTCCAGGCCCAGCACTCTATTTATTGTGTTGACTAGTGGTTTATCTAGATAATAATATTATTATTATACTTATATAATGCTTTAAGGTTTGCAGAATGTAGTAAAAATAATAACTCACTTTATCCTCCTAACATCCTTAGAAGGTAAGTGGTAGTATTATCTATCCCCATTTGTTCAACAAGAAAACAAAACAAATTAAAGTTCAGTGGCTTGTTCAGGGTCCCAAAATTAGTGGTTTTTTTTTTTCATTTATTCCACACTGATTTTATCCTTTGGATTTTATCTTGATCTAGTTTAGAAGAATTTGAAATTCCATTTTAATTATAAAGTCCAGGAAAGAAAATACTATCTAAACTATATTGCCCTTAGTACTTATTTATCACAATGTAATGATGGTAATAATCATCATCATCACCAGGAATCACATTTTTAATGGTATATCATAGTTGATAAAATGTTTTCCCATTTCCTCAAAGCAGCTGTTGGAAATAGATATTCTAAGTATTGTTATCCCCAGGCTAAATCTTATATAAGTGAATAAAATAATAGATCTACTATCCACTTACACCCAACCCAACTTCAAATTCCCACTCCCTATCTGCCCTGTCCTTGCATTGTGTCCTCTGGAATTCCTGATACATAACTGACCATCTTAAATTTCTTTCTTCCTCACTCCTATCATCTTCAAGACATCTCTGAGACACACCTTCTTCCCAATGACACTACTTCTCTCCTCATACTTTCCAATATTAGCCATACTGTCTTTCCTATTTCTCCATGAAATCACTGGTTATGGTCAAGAAATCTGAATACTTCTTGCTCTTTATTGCCTCCCACACTGTCTCCTTTTCACTAAGTAACCTTTTCTTTTATCATTACTGTATCTAAATTTGTGATCCAATTCAAATCCTGTTAGTGTTATCTACAAACTCAAAGAATATTCATCTTTCTTCTTCCATCTTTGACATTCATACTGAAAGACAGAATGGACATAGATAGATTGAAAAATAAATATTACTCTGATATCCTAATGTCCTATTTATACAAATTTATGTTTTCTGATCTCAACTAAGCCCTCACTATAGCATGACATTCTATTTCTCTCAGCTATTCTAAACTTTCAAATGTGTCCTCAGATCTTCCATCATGCTTCCATATCCCCTCAGTAAAAAAAAAAAAAAAATCTGGTCCTTTAATACACCAAAATAAAGTTATATCCTTTTCTATGTTTATAATTCTTTTTCTCATTTCACGTTATGTAGCTATCTTCTACCCTTCTAAATGTTTTCATTGATTAATTGATCTACAGATTCTTCACTATCTTCAATATTTCCCTATTTACTGATTCCTTTCCTGTTACACACACACACACACACACACACACACACACACACACACACACACACATATATATGTATATATATATATATAAAATCTCTTTCTCTTTCTTCCCTCATTATTTATGCTTCTCTTTATTAATTAAATCAACAACCAAGAGATGGAAAGTAACTGGCTCATGGTCATAGAGGTAATATGAATATAAACCCAGAACCTCAAATTCTAAAACAAGTGCTAGCTATACTGTAACAGGTAACTAGTTCAACTGTCTTAAGAGGTAGTAATGATTTTTTATTCTTTTTTTTTCTTTTTATTTGCAAAACATATGTATGGGTAATTCTTCAACATTAACCCCTACAAAGCTTTCTGTTACAAATTTTTCCTCCCTACTCCCTACCCCTCCTCTAGATGGCAGGATATCCACTACATGTTAATTATGATAAAATACTTGGCAAATCAAATATATGTATACATATTTCCACACATCATTGTTGTGCAAGAAAAATCGTATCTATAAGAAAAAAAATCAGAGAAAGGAAACCCAATGTAAGCAAACATCAATCAAAAGTATGAGAATGTTATGTTGTGGTCCACATTTCACATCCCTCTCTCTGGGTGTATATGGCTTTCTTCAGTGAACAATTGGAGCTGGTTTGAAACATTTCATTGTTGAAGAGAGCCATGTCCATCGAATTGATCATCATATAGTATTGTTGTTTCCGTGTATAATGATCTCCTGGTTCTGCTCATTTCCCTCAGCATCAGTTCATGCAAGTCTCTCCAGGCCTCTCTGAAATCGTCCTGCTGGTCGTTTCTTATAGAGCAATAATATTCCATAATATTCATATACCATAATTTATTCAGCCATTCTCCAATTGATGGGCATCCATTCAGTTTCCAGTTTCTAGCCACTACAAAAAGGGCTGCCACAAACATTCTTGCACATGTTGGGCCCTTTCCTTCCTTTATGATTTCTTTGGGATATAAGCCCAATAGAAACACTGCTGGGTCAAAGGGTATGCACAGTTTGATAACTTTTTGAGCATAGTTCCAAATTGCTCTCCAGAATGGCTGTATCCATTCACAGCTCCACCAACAATGCATCAGTATCCCAGCCTTCCCACATCCCCTCCAACATTCATCATTATCTTTTCCTTCCATTTTAGCCAATCTGACAGGTATGTAATGGTACCTCAGGGTTGTCTTAATTTGCATCAATAGTGATTTGGAGCAGTAGTAGTGATTTTCAGAAACACTTTTTAACAATTAGAGGCCTAGAAAGTGTTTTTTTTTAATTTATGGACTTGCCTGATTTACATAATTATATAAGGAACATTTCCCAAAATACATATTTGGGGCTGATTCTAAGTGCCTCAGCTGTTTTTCTTTCCTCCAAATGCCCATAGTAAGTGGCAAATTTGTTGACAGATACCGGACAATCAGAAAACTCTGACACTTGACTTTTTGGAAGTGGACTAAACCATCCTCAAATACCAGTATCACATGTTTCCCTCTGTTTCTTCTACTTGTTTACAAGTTTCTAGTGTCAACAGTATTGATTTTATACCCCTCTGTCTCATTTAAAACTGCAGACTCTTCTTTACAGCTAAATTATTAATCTTTGGAAAAGCTGAGTTTTCTAATGGAATTGTGTGGCCATAACAGCATGAATAGTAACACCCTAATTACTATTAAAGAAGGAGATCTTTGAAAAGAGACAGAGTAGTTGACTCATTAATTTCTCTGCCTATAACAATGAAGATTTGGATACAATTCAAAGTATACAGAGCAAAAGTCATATCAATCTGAGGTATAAATGTTTTGCAAAGTGAAATGGAAATGTCATAAGGCAACCACAGAAAAAGGTTCTGCTGCTACCATGTTGACCTTGAAGGAACAAATTGGAAATGTTAATAACCACTGCATTATCATTCTGTAATGATGTCTTTATTATGATAATGATTTCATTTTAAATAGAGTTAAACACATTAAATCAGTTGCTTAGCAGATTTCACTTCTTATGTTTGTAATGATAACTACTCTAAGTTTGTCTAGAGAAAGACAATTTATGTAATATCCAATGCATTTGTTTCTGATTTAAGTGTAGTATTCATGGCTATGTGATAATGTATATAGAAACATTTGTCATTATGTGATCATCATCTTTAATATTATTATTTATAATTCCATGTGAGAAACAACATGGCATAGTAGAGAACCAGCCTCAGAATGAGAAAGAGTTAGATTTAAGCCCTATCTCTGACAGATCCTTAATCTCCAAGTACTCTGGACAGCTCTTTAGGACTCAAGTCATAAAACATGTAATAAAAGGGGTTTCCTTATTGGGAGCCCCCAATATCCAGGAAATCACAGGTCTGAAACAAAAATAGAAGAAATCCCATACTATATATTCTAAATAAATTTCATTTTAGTAATAGTAACTGACATTTAAAAATATCGTTTGACATTTCTTGAGTGATACTACCCTAACTGAAACCTTATGTTCATGTTTAGAACTATCTTCCACTAATCTGTTTTTCTTCTGTGTGTCTGTCTATCTTTCTTTCTGTTTTTGGTTCTGTGTTTGTTTCTTTCTGTCTTGCTCTGTTATTTTATTTCTCTCTTTATGTGTCTCTGTGTGGCTCTTTGTGTCTCTGTATCTCTCTCTCCCTTCCCTCTATGACTCTGTCTCTCTCTATTTCTCTCTCTGTCTCTGTGTGTGTGTCTCTCTCCTCTCCCCAAATGGGATTAAGTAACTAGTCTAGGATGATATAGTAAGGAAGTGGCTGACATCACATTTGAACTCAAGTCCTCATGACTCCAGGGATGATATTCTATCTACTGCTTAGGTCTTGCCACTCATGTCTAATAACAAGGTACCTATCTTATTTTCCTGTAACTGAGTCTCTCCATTATATTCTCCAAACTCACTCCTGCACAGACAGACATCCTGGGTCTTAGCATCAATAGCTTTCTGCTGCCTAATCTTTTCATGGTTTGGTACCTACTTTTGAACTGCTTCTCTGCATATGCCATCAAATAATCAATCTTTGACAAAATTCCAATACTCTGATCTTCAGGATTCATTTGATCTGTGTAATCTGCTTTGATACTTGGTCTGATGTTCTTTGATGAGAGGTGACATGTTTTATTGAAAAGATTGTTGTTCTTATAATTAGAACACTTGGATTCAACCTCTATTAGTTGAGATGCCTTGGCAAGGCACCACTTAATCTCACTTAATCTCATTTTCTTCATTTATAAAATGAGATATTTGTACCATTTACAACAGAAGCAACATAGCATAATAGCAGAATGGTGAGTTGCTAATGTTTGTTTGTTTGTTTTTTATCTTTCTTCTGACTTGGAACAAGATGAAACCAAATTTCTGAAATGGGGATAAATCTATAGATGAAGTTTAAAATGTGTCCATCACAAACAGAGAACCACAAATCTCATTAAAGTGGCCTACCTATAACTCTAGAAAGCTTTAAAAATAGGACCAGAGTAGGAATTCCCTATGAAGGAATCATATTTATATCTATATATTCCAAAGAATGGAAAACCAACTAGAGCAATTCCTAGCCCACATCTGATCAATTATACAGGTTTTGAATTTTTATTCAAGCATTTTATCTTAGCTAAGTGCTTTCCTTTTAAAGTAGGTCAATGTAGAGCAAGTAAAGAACCTGGAGGAATTTCAGAGTGCTGTTGTGTTTTTTAACTTCAATTTTACACATAACTGTAGTCTAACTATAGGAGCCTCAAGAGGGAGATTACACTCATTCTTTATATTCACTAGACTAGAGCCATTCCCAAATTTTAAAAAAGAATAAGAACAAGAATTCCTTCTCCCCTATAGTATTCTTTGACCCCTGGGGATATGATTCAGTACTAATACTAAATGATTTTTAACTCTTGGCATGATAACCTGATCTGGTCTGGTCATATAAAAACTTAGGAATTTAGATCTAGAATTACCATGAGTTTCAATGAAAGCCCAATCCTCATAGGCATCAGTCAGGGAAATATGTCTTATGGAAAAGATTTTAACCATCTCCATCAATTATCACCCACTGGACAGGCAAGTTAACTTAGCTAAAGCAATAAGATAACCTGAGAGAGAGAGACAGGAAGCAACAGGCGCCATGTAAGTCAAACAACCATGATTACCTTGACCACCAGCTTTCCTCTGAACCCAATGGAAATAGAACATTTCTCTGAGCCCAAGTATTTTTGAAAAAGCAATGTATTTAATCATGTTCATAGTCATTATCATAGGAAACAATACTTTTGTAGTGGCAGCCTGGGAACTGCTCCTCTAGGTTCTTCAGTCATAACTACTGAAAATCAGAAAAATAAATTCCTGTGACCAAATTCCTTGATTCTATTAAATGGTTCAACATCAGGAATTGATATAATTTTATCACTGGAAATGATATTAAGAAGAGGTATCACAATTGCTTGCCTCTGCACCCCAAGGACAATGAGATTTTTCAAGTGCCTTGAAACTGAAATGTCTCATATATGTTGTGTCCCAGATTGGAACTTTTTGAGGACAGGGACCAAAGATTTAGATTTGGAAGGGATCTTAGAGATTACTAAAACAGCATCCTTGTAAGGAAACAAAAACTAGATAGGTTAAGTGATTTGCCTGGTGTCATACATCTAGTATGTGTCAAAGGCGAGATTTTAATGTATGGTCTCCTGACTACAAAGCCACTATCCTAATCATTGAACTAGGCTGGCTCTTTTATACTAAAAGCTCACTAAATATATTTGTTTGATTTAGATAGGTTATCTCAGTGCCAAACCTAGTGCAATAACCAAAACAAAAATCTATAGAAAATACAAAGGAACATTAATCACAGCATAAAAGAGCTAGAGCTAAAAGGGGTCTTTAGAGTCAAATCTCCTTACTCTACAGCACAGGGAGGATAAATGATTTGTATAGATATTAAACATTAGAGGTAAAATTTGAATTCATGTCCTCTGATTTTAAGAAGGCTGTTGAATATTTTCTTTTGCTAATGCTCTAGAAAATATTGTTCTCTTTTTTATATTAAATTCAAACAGATCTTCCAAAGTTCTGAAAGTCAAAAGATAAAAAAAAAATAGCTATCTCTAGTGAAAGAACTGATGGAGTCTGAATGCAGATCAAATCATACTTTTTTAACTTTATTTTTCTTGTTTTTTTTTTTAATTAGGAGGTCTTTTTGGCTTTTACAATATGGCTAATATGGAAATGTTTTGCATAACTACACATATATAATCCACATCAAATTGCTTTTTTTAAAATTTTATATGTGATTATTATTTTTTTAAATCAACCTTCCCTTCCCTCTGAATTCTTTATTTTCATTGTTTCTTATGAGGCAATCATATTTATAGGCAACAAATTTTTCATTTACTACTTTACCATTTATACTCAAGGGGTATTATTTTGTTTCCAGATTTTGCTATCACAAATAGTAATGCTATGAATAATTTGCTATAATAAGGAATTCTTCTCTTTCTATAGAGCTGGCTGGAACAAAATTGTATGAAGAGCTTAATGACTTTTCTGTTTCAGAATTGATAGGGGGTGAGAATTCTGAGTGTGGACTGTTAAATACTCTGTCAGATATGATGACTTGATTATTTGAATTTTCCTCATGTTTTCAAGATTTAAAGTTCAATAGGGGAATATACCAGGAAATGTGTTATAAAGAGGGCATAAATAAAATACATTTATGGAAAGGAATACAATATTCGTTTCAGGAGGAAGTTTGGTATCATTAAAAGCATTACCCAATTTCCCCAAAGCAACTCTGCTATTTTTCTCCTACTCAACTCTGCACTTGTCATTTCATATGTGTAGTGTCTGCCCACTATGTATGTGTTGAAGGACAAATTTTATGGACTATTCATGCAGCTGCATATCTGATTTGTTCATCTTATAGTGAAAGTGCAACTATAGTTGATCTCGTAAATTATTGCCAAATAAACAATGTAAAAGGCAGCTGGGTACCACAATGCTGGGTCCGAGGACAAGAAAACTCATCTTCCTAAGTATAAATATGACCTTAAAAACGTACTAGCCACATGGCCCTGGGTAAATCATTTAACCTCATTTTCCTCAGTATTCTTATCTGTAAAATAAGTTAGAGATGATAAAGGTAAACCACTCCAATATCTTTGCCCAAAAAACCTCAACTTGGTTCCAAAGAGTCAAATAGGATAGATAATGACTGAACAATAATAGTAAAACAATGTTAATAACAGGTATTCTTCAACCACTAGATTTTCTTTCTTTTTTTTTAATAAAGCTTTTTATTTGCAAAACATATGAGTGACTTTTCAACATTGACCTTTGCAAAAAAAAACTTTTTTTTCCAAAGCTTTTCCTTTCCCTCCCCCCGCCCCCCACCCCTAGATGACAGGTAATCTAATACATGCTAGATAGGATAAATTATATGACAAATACAATACATGTATACATATCTATACAGTTATCTTACTGCACAAGAAACTTCAGATCTAGAAAGAGAAGAAGAAAAAAAACAACCTAAGAAGGAAAACAGAATGCATGGAAATATTCACAGAAAGCGTTAAAATGCTGTGTTGTGGTTCACTCTCAGTTCCCACAGCCCTCTCTCTGGATGTATATGACTATCTTCATCGCAGCACAACTGGTTTGAATCACATCATTGTTGAAGAGAACCATGTCCATCAAAATTGATCATCGTATAGTCTTGTTGCTGTGTATAATTTTCTCCTGGTTCTGCTGATTTCACTCAGCATCAGTTCATGCAAGTCTCTCCAATCCTCTCTGAAATCCTCCTGTTGGTCATTTCTTACAGAACAATAGTATTCCATAACATTCATATACCATAATTGATTCAGCCATTCTCCAATTGATGGGCATCTTTTCAATTTCCAGTTTCTTGCCACTACAAAAAGGGCTGCCACAAACATTTTTGCACATGTGTGTCCCTTTCCCTCCTTAAAAATCTCTTTGGGATATAGGCCCAGTAGAAACACTGCTGGGTCAAAGGGTATGCACTGTTTGATAACTCTTTGAGCATAGCTCCAAATTGCTCTCCAGAATGGTTGGATCCGTTCACAGTTCCACCAACAATGTATCAGTGTCCCAGTTTTCCCACATCCCCTCCAACAGCTATCATTATCATTTCCTGTCATTTTAGCCAATCTGACAGGTGTGTAGTCAACCACTAGATTTTCTTGTGTGGATTAGACTCTTTATTACTCTTTGGAGTAATCATGGATCTCATTTAGGATAATGTTTAATATTCTGGGGCTTGCTTGGGGTGATTAGAATGAACTATCTATAAATAAGCATTTGAAGAGCCTCCTTAGAGAATCTCCCTTCAACTTCAACTCATCACAGGGCATCTTCAATGATAGTAGTAAACACCTTTGGTGAGTTTAAGTCTTCTGCATGCCTATATTCCTTCTTCTTCATGATGTTAATAATCAAAATGTTGATTGGTTTATGTGATGATCAACTGTGATAGATTTGGCTCTTCTCAACAATGTGTTGATTCAAAGCACTTCCAATAGACTGAATAGAGAGATGGAATAGAGAATGCCATCTGCATCCAGAGACAGAGAACCAAGGACACTGAATCTAGATGGAAATATGGTATTTTCACTATTTTTGCTTGTTTGTTTCTTTGTTGTGTTTTTTCCCCAGTTGGTCTGATTTTTCTTGCACAATATGATAAATATGAAAATATATTTAAAATAATTGCACATTTTAACCTATGTTGGAGTGCTTGCTGTCTTGGGGAGGAAAGGGAGGGAGAAAGAAATTCTGGAACACAGTCTTGCAGAAATAGATGTTGAAGGCTGTCTTTGTATGTATTTGGAAAATAGAATACTATTGAATTAAAAAATTAAATAACCAGTGTTGGAAAAAGTAATTCCCATTATTACATCTTTCAAAGAATTTCCTACACAGAATTACATTGATAATTATAATACAAAATACAGTGTAAGTTAGTAGTGTAAATGAAAATGCAGTATGAGATTTGAGGGTGGATAAGAAGAGAAGAAAAGATAATTTATCATAGGATCATGAAAGGCATCATGGAACTATGCTTTAATGAATGGGGAAGTGATTCAAGACCTAAATCAGCATTTCACTTTCTTCCACTCACCTTTTTACAATCCTCCTAAATTTTTAAGGCCAGCTGTAAGAGTTGAATATTATCAGAAGCTACCACTGGATTTCAAGTAGAAAGCTTTGGCAATTCCTCCTCTGCTTGACAACACTGTCCTTGTTTACATGGCAGTTATTCAGCAGATCAGCTGAAAATATCCCTTCATTACAAAATGAACCAATCAGTTCAAGCCAAAATTTAAAGCTGCCAACTTCAATGCTGAAAAGAAATATTGCTAGAAGTTTTTTTTATAGTTTTACAGAATTTTGGGATTGGAGGAAAACAATGTAGACTTCTAGAGTGATCCAAACCCAAAAGAGGAATTTGTATTACAGAATATCTGACCAGTGCTAATCCAACTTTTAAGAGGAAGCTACACTCTTCCAAGACAGATTATTCCAATTTGCCAATTCTAGTAGTTAGAAAGTTTTTCATTACAACAGATTTTGATTTGCCCATTTTAAACTTAACCCTGTTTTTCTGTCCTCTGGGGCCAAAAAGAAAAAAGAAAGTCTAATTCTGGTTCTATACCACAAGCTTTTAAGTACAGGAAAATATCTGTTTTGTTCTCCTTGAGCCTTCTCTTCTTTAGGATAAAATAAATGCTATTTTCTTCAACTGACCCTCATATAGCCTGGGTACCTTCACAATTCTAGTTGTCCTTCTATAAGTGCTCTTCAGCATATCAAAATCTTTTATATATTGTGGTGCCTAGAAATAAGCACAACATTTCAGATATGGCAGTCCAGGGTAAAGTGTATTGCAACTATCATTTCCACATTCTTGAAAACTGATTGATTAGTTGCTGTCCCTGTTCTGGAAGAGGACCAATATGACATCACTATGTTAGAATTGAATTACACTTCAATCCACTGTGGCTGATCAGGCCAATATAAACTCAGATGCTCTACCATCAGTCAGACACAAATGGTCCCTCTGAACATTTGGAGTAGATTCTCTAACTTTGTGCATCTCATGTTAGCTCTTCTGAGCTAATTCAATTCTGCTTTGCTCATAGAGCACAGCACCTTCTCTCATAAGGGCATGGCATGCTGGACAATTGTGTACCAGTGTCTTCTAACTCATGCAATCAAGTCTAAAGATTTTTGTTTTTGTTTTTTTTTAATAAGTAATTTTTTTCTTTTTTGCTGAGGTAATTGGGGTTAAGTGATTTGCCCAGAATCACACAGCTAGGAAGTGGTTAAGTGTTTGAGACCAGATATGAACTCAGGACCTCCTGACTTCAGGGTTGGTGCTCTATCCACTGTACTACCAAGATGCCCCAATTCTAAACTTCTTTCAAGAGACCTTGAGAGTGTCCTTGTATTGCTTGTGAGTGCTGGCACTGTATGAGTTCTCCTTATTATGTTTTTGGCAAGAATTCAACATTCAAACAATGGGGCCAGCCAAACAGAATTGTGCTCTCTGCAATAGAGTTAGAATGTTTAGCAGTTTAGTTCAAGAAATAACTTCAGTGTCTAAAACCTCATCCTTCCAGGTAGTCTTCAAAATCTTCCTAAAGCAATTCAAAAGGAAGCGATCAGTTTTCTGGCATGGAACTGGTATACTGTCTAGGCTTCACAGGGATACAACAATAAAGTCAGCAGGGTGGAACCAACCTGGCAGAGAGTAGATAGGACATTGTGTGAGGTCTCCCAAGCTTCCCTCAGAATCAACGCGAGATCAAGCCTCTGAACATATTTTGGAGTGACAGAGCCTACAAGCAGTCAGAGTATAATAATTCTCCAGCTTATGATATCTTGGAAGGACAGCAGGAAAGGTTTATCTCAACTGGGTTATGTGGCCCAGAATAGGTGTGGAGTTGGGGGATCTAGTAGGAGGCTTTTAACCAAAATACAGCAGCATTAGCTACTCTGTCCTGGTTCAGAGGGTCAGTGGATCAACAGACCAGCTGTGAGAACTTCAAATGAACTACAAAAGGCAGACCTCAGAATAACAGGTAGATCTGGCCAGTTCAAACCATCACAGTGGGAAAACCTGTGGCTCCACTAGCTCCAAAGCAGTCATTGAGAAGCCTCTATCTCACTGCAGAGGAAATTTGGGACAATGCCTCCTGTGCCCTAAGAACAGACCTCAACTTTTAAAAATAAGCAAAAAAGAATTCTGACCATAGAGAGCTACTATGGAGATAGGGAAGAACAGATTACAAATTCAGAAGAGAACATCAAAGGCAAAATGCTTTCAGGTGAAGCCTCAAAAGGGGATATGAACTACTCTCCAACTCAAAAAGCCCTTTGAAGAGTTCAAAAATGATTTTAAAAAAGAATTAAAAGAAAAATGGGAAAGGAAATAAGAGCTAAAGGAGGGTTATGAAGGTTTTTTTTGGGGAGGGAAGACTATAGCTCAGAAAAGGAAGCACAGAAATTGATTGATAAAAAAAACTTAAAAAATAACTTTGGTGAAAGGGAATATACATATATATATATATATACATATATATACATATATGTGTGTGTGTGTGTGTATGGATGTATGTATAACACAATTCCTTAAAAAATAGAATTGGGGAAATGGGGGAAAAATCCACTGAACAAAACAAGTCTTTTAAAAGTAACATTGGCCAACTAGAAAAGGAGATAAAAAAGCTAAATAAAGAAAATCATTCACTAAAATTAGAATTGAACAAATGGAAGTGAATGACTCAATGAGACATACATAATAAATCAAACAAAATGAAAAAATAGAAGAAAAGGTAAAATATCTCATTGGAAAAACAACTACGAATTATTGGAATACCTAAAACTCATCATAAAACAAAAGAGCTTCAAGAAATGATCAAAGAAAATTGCCTTCATATCCTTCTACTGGAGTAAAATAGAAACTGAAAGAATCCAGGAAGGGCCAAACAGAACAGGAAAATTATAGACCAATTTCCCTAATGAATATTGATGCAAAAATCTTAAATAAGATATTAGCAAAATCACAGCAACTTGTTAAAAGGATAATACTCTATGACCAAATGGGATTTATACAATAATACCATCAATATCAAGAAAACTATCAGCATAATTGACTATATCAATGACCAAAATAACAAAAACCACATAATTATTTCAGTTGAGGAAGAAAAATCATTTGACAAAATACACTGTCTATTCCTATTAAAAACACTAGAAATTATATGAATAAATGGAGCGTTCCTTAAAAGGATAAGTAGTATTTGTATTAAATTATCAGCAAGTATTATACATAATGAGGAAAAACTAGAAGCATTCCCAATAAGATCAGGAGTGAAACAAGGTTCCTCATTATCACCATTATTATTCAATATTGAATTAGACATTTTAGCTTCAGCAAAAAGAGAACAAAAGAAATTGAAGGAATTAAAAGAATAAGAAAACTAAACTATCACTCTTTGCAGTATATGATGATATATTTAGAGAATCCAAGAAAATCAACTTTTTAGTTGATTTTTTAACTATTAAAAACAATGACAAATTGCAACATGTAAAATAAACCCACATAAATTATCAACATTTCTACATGTTTTCAATAAAATTCAGTAGCAAAAGACGGAAAGTGAAATCTCATTTTAAATAACTGTACATGATTTGAAATATTTGGGAATTTACCTACCAAGATAAAGTCAGGAACTATAAGAATATAAATAAAAGACACTTTTCACACAAAGTTAGATCTAAACAATTGGAAGAATATCAAGTGTTCGTGTAAAAGTGACAATTCTACCCAAATTAATCTACTTATTCAATGCCATACCAATCAAACTGCCAAGAAATTACTTTATAGAGCTATAAAATATAACAAAATTCATGTGGAAAGATAAAAGGTAAGAATTTTCAGGGAATTCATTTTTTAAAATTCAGAGGAAGGTGGCCTAGCTGTACCAGACCTAAAACTATATTATAAAGCAATGGTTATTGAAACCAATTGGTACAGACTAAGAAATAAAGTAGTGGATCAGTGAAATAGGTTAGGTTTAAAAAGCACAATAGCAATTTATAGTAATCTAGTGTTTTTGTAAACCCAAAGTCTCCAGGTTCTGATATAAGAATTCAGTATTTAACAAAAATTGCTGGCAAAACTGGAAAGTAGTATGGCAGAAACTAGGCATTGACCAACACCTAACACTCTATACCAAGATAAGGTCAAAATGGACTCATGATTTAGACAAAAAGGTAACACTATAAGTAAATTAAAAGAACAAGTCTACTTCTCAGATCTGTGGAGAAGGAAGGAATTTATGACCAAAGAAGAACTAGACAACATTATAAAATATAAAAATTTGATTATATTAAGTTAAAAAGGTTTTGCACAAATAAAACCAATAGAAGGGAAGCAGAAAGCTAGGAGAGAAATATTAATTATTAATTGATGGGCACCATCAGTTGGGGAATGGCTGAATAGGTTAAGATATATGAATGCAATGGAATGTTCTGTGAGAAATGATCAGCAGGCTGATTTCAGAAAAACCTGAAACGACTTATATGAACTAATGCTGGTTGAAGTAAGCAGAACCAAGAGAACATTATACACAGTAACAAGATTATGAGATGATCAATTATTTTAGACTAGACTCTTCTCAACAATGTGGTGATTCAAGGCAATTCTAATAGACTTTTCAGAAAGTGGTGTAATTCAAAGCTATTCCAATAGATGTGATGGAATGTGCCATCCACATCCATACAGAAAACTATTTAGACTGGATGTGAATCAAAGTATAGTGTTATCACCTTTTTGTTGTTGCTGTTGCTTGTTTGCTTTTTCTGCACTTTTTGTAATTTTTTTTTTCTTTTTGGTGTTATTTTTGGTGCAGCATGAATAATATGGAAATATTTTTAGAAGAATTGTGCATGTTTAACTATATTGGATTGCTAGCTAGCTGTCTTGGGGAAGGGGAAGAAGGGAGTAGAGGGAGAAATTTTTGGAACACAAGGTTTTGCAAAGCTGAATGTTGAAATTTATCTTTGCGGCGGAGCCAAGATGGCAGAGTGAAAACGTGACTCTGCCTCCTCCTCCGATCTTCTCTCAAACCAACAATAAAATAAGCCTCTGAACTGATCTTCAAGTCAACGAATTCAGAAATATTTGGACACTGCTCTCTGAAGAACTTCATATCAGGTTTGTCTAACTCGGACAGAGGGATAAACAAGCAGACTCCGGTGTAGGCCGGAAGTGAGGGTGGGACTCAGCTCAACTCATCATGGCAAAAACTCCAAACTCCAAATTCCAAACACCTGGAGTTTATCTGAGGCACTCAGGACACTCTGCCCTGATTGGGGGCAGGTGTTCTGGCAGACTTGCCTTGTTTAAGAAGTAATTCAGACTTAATCCTAGCCCCCACCGGCCCAGCACCTTAAGTTAATTCGCCAAATTGCCCCAGGGCAAAGATTTTTTCCTAGCCTTAAAGAGACATCCACACTGTCTAAAAAAAAATGAAGAAGAAAAAGAGAGCTTTCACCATAGACAGCTTTTATCAAGAGAAAGAAGTGATGACCCCAGATCCTGAGGTTCCTTTAGACAAAACTCCAAAAGAAGTTTTTAAGGACCATCACTGGTCCCCTTTTCAAAAGGCCTTTCTGGAAGATTGCATAAAGAACCTCATAAGAGAGCTGGAGGATAAATGGGAAAATAAATTGAAATCAGTGCAAGAAGGATACAATATCTTGCAAGAAGGATATGATGCCCTGCAAAAGAGATATGAAAAAGACACCAATTTATTGAAAAATAAAATGAGTGAAGTGGAAAAAGAGTGCAATGAACAAAAAAATTCAATTGGCCATTTACAAAAGGAGCTTAAAAAGGTAACTGAAGAAAACAACACTTTAAAAATAAGAATTGAACAAATGCAAGTGAATGACTCAACAAGACTTCAAGAATCAGTCAAACAAAAACAAAAAAATGAAAAATTAGAAGAAAATATGAAATATCTCCTAGGAAAAACAACTGACTTGGAAAATAGATCTAGGAGAGACAATCTAAGGATTATTGGACTTCCTGAAAGCCATGATGAAAAAAAGAATCTAAACACTATCTTCCAGGAAATCTTGAAAGAAAACTGCCCCGAGATTGTAGAATCAGAAGGCAAAATCACCATTGAAAGAATTCACCGATTACCTCCTGAAAGAGACCCCAAAATTAAAATCCCAAGGAATATCGTGGCTAAATTTCAGGACTATTGCACCAAGGAAAAGATTCTGCTAGCAGCTAGAAAGAAACAATTCAAATACTGAGGATCAATAATTAGAATCACACAAGATTTGTCAGCCTCCACTTTGAAGGATCGAAGGGCCTGGAACCAGATATTCCGAAAGGCAAAGGAACTTGGATTACAGCCAAGAATAACCTATCCAGCTAGAATGAGCATTATCCTCCAGGGGAGAAGATGGTCATTCAATGATATAGGTGAATTTCACCTATTTCTAATGAAAAGACCAGATCTGAAATTTATCTTTGCATGTATTTGGAAAGATAAAATGTTATTAAAATAAAAAATGAGTTCAGCACAACAGCTCTGTAGACATTCAGTTTGCTAGTCAGCTTAAAACCTATCCTCTCTATGACTTTCCTTCAGAGCATCCTAAACACTGAGCTAGCTCTGGGAATGCATGTGCCAATCTCATTATCCCTGTGGACATCCCTGGAAAGTATACTGCCAAGGTAAGTGAACTTATGCACAACATTCGAAACTTCACCATTTACTGTAATTAATGTCTCCATATATGGATAGAGTGGTGCTGGCTGATGGAGAATCTGTGTTTTCATTGTGTTCACAAAGGCAGGAGAAAATGGATCCATACTTTGTTGCATCTCAACTTTTTGGAAGTTACTTCTCACAATGAATGCCATGATCATATCTGATATTTGGTTATATCACAATCTTTAAGAAAACAGATTTTTTCAAAAGAACTGTTATCATATCCTTCTTCTATCTTATAAAGTTGTCTCCTTGAACCTTAATTTAATATTTTATATGCAGTACCAGTACCATTCAATTTCACCTTGTTAGATTCACTTGAATTGCCTAGCTTGTCAAAGTCATTTTGGATACTGACTATCATCCTACATGTCAGTTATTCCTCCTAGTGATGTTTCATCTGTAAATGTGATGAAGATATCATTTATCCATTTAACCATGTCACTGATGATATTACATAGAACAGATATACTCATGTATACTTCTCTGTATTATAGAAATTCTTTCAAATTGAAATGAAAATATTTTAGGGTACTCCTTGCATTCAGGCATTACCAGTCCTAAATCTACCTAACTGACGTCATCTCTGCAACTTTACATGGTTTCTTTAACAATAGCATGGGGTATTTATCAAGCATTTTGCTAAAACAAGCTATATTTATAGGATTCCCAGCTCAGTAACATCAAATTAACTGAAATGATTATTTCTTGACAAAAATCAGGCTAATTCTTTGTCATTACCAATTCTTCCTCAAAATATTCACTAAAACTCAATATCTTATATCCTATAATTTTCTCAGAAATTGAAATCAAGTTCAATGAACTATATAGTTTTCTTTATTCAATTGATTATACTTTTTGTGTGTTTTTATTGGGCTTTTTGTGTTTGTTTATTTTAGGGTTTTTGTTTTGTTTTGTTTTGTTTTGTTTTGTTTTTGGCAAATCAGGAAAATGTTTTCCTTCTCCAGTACTACAGTAAGTTTCCTATTCATCATGACCATTTTACACTGTATCATAGATACTAGAAAGCAGTCCATCCAGTATCCAAGGAAGAAGCCCATCTGTGCCAAATGTTTTAAATTCATCAAGGGCAATTCTCTTTATCCTTACCTGTTTTTACATATCTTTATCTACATATCCTTTAACTACTTTTTAACTACTTTTATCCAATTCTTTTTTCCTAATCCAAAGTTCACTCTCTTTGCCAAAAACAGAAACAAAAGTAGAATTAGGCAGCATGTATCAGTTTTCATGTATCATTATTTCTTTGCTCATCATCTTCTTCAACATAACTTTAAAAACTCTTTGATATCCTCAGCTTCTCTAAGTAGAGTTGAATCATTGAGCTTTAATACTCCTGGAACTATTTTTATAATAGTTTGCCATGCTTTTTTTTAACTGTCCTTTGTTACTTCCTCTTGCTTCCAAAGTCTATAAATATTTTTTTTTAAATCTAAGATGATATGGGATTTCTCGAACTACATCCATTGATCCCTTTGGACAATTCAGATTTTTAAATCCAAGTAAATGGAAATTAAAGAAGCTCTGTCTTCACCCCCTATTTTTGGTGCCCTTCTGATTCAGAACATACAGAGGAATCAAAGGACTAACATTTTTAGAGTTAGAGGGGATCTTAGAGTTATTTTAGACCAACTGCTTCATTTTTCATTAATGTGAAAACTAGATCATTAACAGTTAAGTAATTTGACCACATTAATATAAATGGAAATAATCTTAGCATTTAAACATGCTTCTAGAACTAACGAAATCTATACATGAACAGAAGTTTTTCATCCAGAATTCTCATGCCTAATGATCCTTGCTCCACTTGATAAACTCTTGCGAAGGGAAACTTAACAGCTTTCTAAGCTATTCCTTTCAAATTTGGATAGTTTTAAAAGTTAAGAAGTTTTCTATCAAGGAAAAATTTACCTCTGTTCTACCCCCTTTTTTCCCTAGTTCTGCTCTCTGATCCAAGACTCCACATCCTCTTGTTCATATCAGTCCTTAAAATATTTGATGGTAACTATTATTTCCCTACCCCAAGTATTCTGTCCTTCAGGTTTAACATCCCTAGTTCCTTCAAAGGGAAATGAATAAAAATTCATTTGTATTCTCTTTTGGCACTCATCTAAAGCTCTGATTCCATATTTTCCAGGATGAGCTTTTTTTTGCACATAGGAAAACACTTCACGTGTTAATGTTGCCTTTCTCTTTCTCCAGGGTAGTTGGGTTTCATGAAGACATAGGCAATGAGTTAATTGCAGGAAGAACATGAGCTATTTTAAGTCCATAAGTCATTTCTAGTTTCTTAACTCAGTAAGACTCACAGCTTACTTTCTTACATAGAAAAAGAAAATCCAACCAAGTATGAAAGTTTATCATTTAGAATCTTATATCAATATGACAAGGCATTAAAAATAAAATAAAAAATAAGAAAAAAGAAATCCTTGCAATGGAGTCAGGTCCCTTCCCTTTTCATTTCAAAGGAGTCAGGACTGATAAAGCTATTTGCCTGTCAGATTCAGGAAATTTCTTAGTTAAAAGGATTGAGTTAAATTAATATTCAGAAATGTACTGAATATAGCTCCAGTACAAGAACAGCATTATATATATTAAAGCTAGAAAGAATTTTACATCTCAACTAGTCTTACCTCCTAATTTTACAGTTAAGTAAGATGAGACCCAGGGAAAAAAAATACTTGACTAAGGCCATACCAACATTAGTTATTGGCAATAGGAGAATCAGAACTCACATTTTCCTCACTTCTTGTCTAATAAGGTAATATATAAAAATTTTACATCAAATACAAGAATTTTACCTTCTACAACTTGTTTTTCTAATATAATACTTGGGCCATAATTAATATAATGTGATCAATATGTACTGAGTTTCAAATGTATGGTGAGTTATGTTTCAACCAGAAAAAAATTAGTGCTCTTTTGGGTACAAAGTAGGAGGAGCAGAGGACACACACACACAAACACACACACACACACACACACACACACACACACATACATCCCTACTTTCTGATCATTCTCTTCCTTTTTTTATGGACCTACCCCAAATTAATTATTTACTAAGACATATTTTAGATTGCAAATATAGCCGTTAGTTTTCTTTAGTGATTAGCATGTTAGTTCCAAAATTCTGAGCCAGTTTTATTACTCCATGAATTGTGTACAGCTCAGAAACATGCACACACCTGTGAGGAGGTTGTGACCTATTTATCCACTGAAAATATATTTGGCAATAAATACAATTATAAATGTCAATAGTTATGCAGACAGATGTTTGGGGGAGGGGAAAGTTGTTATAGGTACAATGGGTATATGTTCATTTTTACAGCTGTATGGATTCCTCAAGCCTTTGAAAAGCTGAGCTTGTATATTTGAATTGTTGAATATTCCATACAAATCAATAAAGAAAAGCTTTAAGGATTTAAAGGTGTACTTTCTTCCAAAGACATTGACATAGTGGGTTTTTTAGAGAGTTTACATATCCATTTTGAAAATGAATGCTAGTTCAGGTTCAACTTCAGTTTGGTATTTCATGGTTTTGAAAAAGAAAATTAACTTTTACAAAAAGAATGGGATTTTTAGTCTTCCTTAATGGCATGCAAAGTGCCAGCTCTCAAGGGTTTTGAATAAAATCTAAAAGATAAATTTAACTAATGTGTTTTCCTGTCAAACATTAGCTTTAACATGGACTTTGAGACTCTAATGTTTCACTAGAGTTAGTTTTGTAATTGAGAAGAAGTATTTAAAACAGGTGGAGACCATGTTTAGTTCCCTTTGGAAGTTTAATTCCATGACAAATAATTAAATAGGATATATTGGACAAATAAAGAAAAGCCTCTCCAAATTAAAGCCTACAGATTATCACAATATTAGACATTTGGGCAATTTTCAAAGTATGCTGTTAATGTGGGTGCAATATCCTGTACTCAAATAATCACATCTAAATACGTTCATGATCTCATTGATTTCAGGAGTTTTCTCCAATGATTGAGAGTTCATTTTAGGGATTCTAATAAACATTATAGAGCTCTCTTTCTTGCTCTCAAATAACATTGAGTCTGTCAACAGAATACACTTCTAATTCACATGCCATCCCTCACTCTCACTATATGATTAACTTCTCTTTTCTTCATGTCATAAAATTCGTCAATGGCGTGCGTTCTTTGCCCTTATTTCCTTTGGAATTCCTAAACAATTATGTTATAGGCTGCTTATCCCCACCATGTGTATTGCTCACCTTATTATTCTGAAGTAGTAATTTTTCACCTTTTACTTCTTTACAACACTACTAGTAAAATATCAGTATTGAAAAAAGATGGAGGTTCATTTTCATGAAAAACCTGGAATCATTGAAAGATCTTCATACTTTCTGGTTTTTTTTTCCTAAATATCAATAGGATCATTATTTTTCTATATGACCTTGCTTCTATTCATCTCTTGGCCCATCTCATTATTAATATTACTTTTTACCATATACATACACACATACATACATATGCCATCCAATTGCATGTTGAAATCGGGGCTTGGTCTTTCCTGAGTGATTACAGATCTTTTACAGGAAATTCTAAAATATCTTGGAGCTTGATGCTAACAGCACAATAATATCCACAAACATCTGGAGAAATCTACCATCCACAGAAAATCCCTCTTCAACCTGAATTCTGTGCCATCATGGAGGCAAATATCTTTGACAAACATTTATCTCCCTATTTTATGCCTCACCTGATTTGATTCATTAAATAGAGAAATGTTGGGGGGTTATCTTCCAAGAAAGTTTGGGTTATTTTTATATATGTAAGTGCAAAATACCTTGAGGTAAAAGTATCTGTAAGCCAACATTTTATTCTACTGAAACAAATGTTTTTGTAAATTCCATAATCAATATGAGATTATATTTTTATGTATTTTAATTAGTTGTAAAATGGTAAAGAAGTGAGTTACTGTGGGAACAAATCCTCATTGATATTGTCTTTGATCTATTAATGGGTGACTCTCAGGAATATTATATAGATGGAAGAATAAGTTTATAACAGTTTTTGATGTCCTTGAATTTACTTTGTGCAGAATTAATAAAATCTGAGATCCTTCCCATGTCTTTAGCATCTTCCTCTACATCAGATTCCTTGTATCAATACCTAGAGTACCTATAATGATACCTTACTCCTCAATACTGTCACAATTATATTGCCTCTGGCATGGGTCTTCTCTGTATTGTACTAATTCCAAGCACAACTCTTATTACCTGTCTTTATCTTTTTATTATCATTTCTATTTCCTCAGAAGCACATTTGGGCCCAAGATGTTAGTTAGGATTCAAGCATAGAATTTCTACCATCCTTCATCGAGATAATAGTTTTTTAGAATGTTTAATACTTTTCTTTTCCATTTTTTGTTCTACTTATACTCTTCTGTTTTCCTCTTTATTCTTGATGTTCTTGAGATGACTTTGTTTGGCTTTTGTAACAAGTTTTCTTTAAACTATCTTACTCTCCACTGCTTCTCTCTATTTTATAGGAAGATATTACTCACAACCATGCATCATCTTTCCAGTCTTCTTATACCTTAGTTGCTGAAACATATTCTGTAGAGAAAAAAGAAGGATTTGTCATATGCCTAGAGGTAACAAGAAACATTTTTTCAGGGTATATTTAGTCATTACATATTTCATTACTAAAATAAGTATGTACAAAAGGAGCACCATGAAAATAATTGCAGCAGTGTGACAAAAGTATTCACTGAGGATGAAGTGCTAGATAATTTCTACAATTTGTTAAGACCCTCCAGATCGAATTAACATTCTAAATATATTTTTATCCACTGTGATTTTAATTTCTTTTTAAATATTTAAAGAAACTCAGTATATCTGTGTATTAGGATCATTAGGATGATCACCAGCATTTTAATGCCATGCATTGTGCTCATCAATTTGCATTACACTTCAAAACACTTATTTTACATTTAAAGAATAAAGCTATTCTACCATTTCTATATAATAAGGAAATATTTGTCCTCACTCTATGATTCAGACAGAGAAACACAGAGAATTAAATTATCTAATTCTATGTCACCCACTAATTCACAGACATAATCGAAATCTGTCAGCAAACAAACATACTAAGAATTCTTAGAGTGCTAGTGACTTAATAATTCAGTGCCCTGATACTTCAAGGGTATATCATTTTAATTGTTAAACATAATGGCCACTTTTCATTCTTCATCTTTCTTGAATACTTAGCATTCTACCTACTACTATTTATCCTTTTCACTTGCATACTCTATCATCTTTAGTTTTTTTTTTAGACTAACTCATTGACAATTATTTTGTGTCTCCTTTGTAGGTTCCTTATCCATGTCTTTTAGCCACTTTAAAATAGATATCCCATAGTATCTCAAATTTTACAAGTCTACCCTCTCTCTACTTTCCTAGTATTCTTAGGGATACCATCAACAAACCTCCCTCACTTCTCACTCCCCCATTATAGTACATCTGTTATCAAATATTTTGTTTCTACTTTTATATTTCTCATTCTACCCCTTCTCTCTACTCACATAGCTTCTACACTCTAGTCTTGACTCTTACAGTTAACTCTTACAAGAATTATTACAATAGCTATTTAATTGATCTTCTAGCTTCTAGTTTCCTTTCACTCTAAATCCATTTTCCATTTAGATTCCAACATCATTTTTCTTCCTTCCTTCCTTCCTTCCTTCCTTCCTTCCTTCCTTCCTTCCTTCCTTCCTTCC
>JAJPUD010001637.1:299138-336648 GCA_023553655.1 Myrmecobius fasciatus | reverse complement strand
TCCTTCCTTCCTTCCTTCCTTCCTTCCTTCCTTCCTTCCTTCCTTCCATTCTTTCTTCCTTCCTTTTTTCCTTCCTTCCTTCCTTTCTTCCTTCCTTCCTTTTTTCCCTTCCTGTCTTCCTGTTTCTCTCTCCCTTCCTTTTTCTTCTTTCCTTCCTTTCTTCATGTGTCCTTTCCTCCTTTCCTTTTCTTTGCTTCTTCCTCTCCCTGCTTTCCATCTCTCCACATAGAGTATCATATTGTTACCTGGATACGCTGCCCAAAGGAATGCAAATTTTGATGTCTGAAACATTGCAAGACACTTTAGGATTTGTGGACTAGATTTCTTTCTTAAGAACTGTACCTTAAACTCAGATCACTCTGATTTATCGTTGATTGACCAACAATAAATCCCAGCCCAAACTTCAATGTTTGGGCCCTGATGACTCAGAGTGAATATTTTAAAAAATGTTTCTGTTCTGGCCAAAAATCCTGAGAATTTTCTCCTTTGTTAACTAGGTAAAAAAAAAAAAGCCATTCTTTCCCTCATTTTATCTAGTCTTAATGGACTGAATAGACATTGTCTCAGACACACAAAGTTATTTGAATATTGTTTCCACCACTAGAATGTGACATCTTTGAGTGCAGGAAATGGGAGGATTTTGGCCTTTCTTGTGTCCCTAGAACTAGGGTCAGTGCCTCACACATAGCAAATTCTTAATAAGTGGTCATGGACTGACTAACAGAAATGGCAATGCCCTGCAATGAAGTAACAATTTTAAAAAGCTGACAGGGTTAAACAAATTCTTCACCAGGTGGCCAACTTTCTGACAATGAGTTTCTTCCAATTAAAATAAGAGACATAGAATCCATCAATAGGATGCTTATTAAAGCCTTTCTAAGTCTTTAGCCACCAGTTTACTTAAACTCCTTTGACATAAACATCAGAAATTCAATGTCTGGTTACCTCTATGCCATGATGGATCATTTATGGAGAAATTTTCTTTTCATACATTATATAAAAATAGAAAAGACTTGCAATTCCTTTGATACTTACCACACTCTACAGAGAAGGAACAATTTGTGTGTGGTAATAATTGGGGCAATTGCCAAGCTTACAAAGCAGCAAATTGAATGAGAAACCAAAGCAAGTATTCCTGATCCAGTAGAGTATACAGGTCACATGCTAAAATAAAAACCAAAGATATTATCTGTGAAAAGGACTAAGAAGATAATTTCTAAATGTTAGAGGTGATAGCTTTTCATGGTTGGGGTATTCTAGCAATACTAATCATTCCTAATTATCTGCTTTTGAGGCAATATAAACCCAGAAGACACTAAATTTAAAAAAAAATAGCATCATCACTGCTACAAAAGTCTGGCTTTTATTTATTCACTCACTCACTCACTCCTGGATTCAATCTAATGGTCTTGGTCTCTGTCTTTCTCTTTTATCTTGTCTTTTTGTCTCTCTGTGTCTTTCTCTGTCTCTCTGTCTGTCTCTTTCTCGCTCACTCTTTCTCTCTCTCTCTCTCTCTCTCTCTCTCTCTCTCTGTCTGCCTCTTTTCTCTCTCTTTTTCTTTCTCTGTACTGTATCTTTTCTCTCTGTCTTTCTATCTCTGTCTTTCTCTCTCTCTCTCTTCTTCTTTCTCTGTATCTTTTCTCTCTGTCTTTCTATCTCTGTCATTCTCTCACTTTCTCTCTCTCTTTCACACACATACACACACACACACACACACACACACACACACACCCCTCCAATTATTTATTTATGTGTTCATATATTGACGCATGGACCAGAAATTGCTTTAGGGAGTACCCAGTGAAGAAACTTATTCTGTCAGTACAGATCAACACTATTCTGCAATAAGCTTAAGGAATTTCATGAGTTACTCTGAGGGGTTAGGTAATTTGCCCAGGTCCCACAATTAATATGTATCCCAGTTAAAACTTAAAACATAGTCTTCCTGATTCCAAGGCTAGTTCTTTATTTGCTTCCCCTTGCTCTCTCTGTCATTGGCATGTACACAACACTTTAAAACTGGCAAAATATTTTATACATGTCATGTCATTTGAGCCTCATTATTTTATGACATAATTACTTCTAAGTATGATCTCTACTTTTACAGATGATGAAAATGAATTATAGACTACTTAAAAGACTCACCTTTGATCACAAAAGCTACTAAGTAGTAGAGGTGATATTTGAACCCATATCTTTCTGAATTCATTCCCAGAACACTCTCCACTACCCAGACAAATAAATAATAAAGAAAGACTATGCATAAAGTAGTAGAACAACACTGTATTGAAAAAGAAGAGCATTTCAAAGATTGTTCTAAACAGGTGGACAGTCAAGACAACCTCCTAGAAAAAGACAGGAATCAGAGCAAGGAAATAATATTGTAGACATGAAAAGTGAAATACAATCAGTTTAAATCATTGTCCAAAAGTCTTATTAAAGTTTAGTTTCACATATTCTGGTCTGCATAAGGAATAAAGGAGCTTAAATAAAACAGTCTCTGGAAACTCTTTACCTAATGCAATTTGTAAGCTGAAGCCATTTCTAAGCAGGCTATAAAGAGTAATAAAGTTACATCCAGATCCAACAATTGTATATAAAAAAGTTTAAACAAGCTCCCAGTTTGAGAGCTAATGGGAGGAGGAAATTGGAGTTGAGTTCTGTCCTATTTAGAAAAACAAAAAAAAAGCTAGAAAACCTGTTAAAAAATGTTTTTTGAAAGTGAAAAGAACCTTATCATTAGGATTCTAACCTTCCTACTTGCCAAGATTGTTCATTTTCTTTTCTACTTATATTAGGAAAAGAAGCAGGGCTTCTCAAATCAGAGAAAATGAAAAAAGGAAATAAAGACTTTCTGTAACTAGAATCAATGACTAGGATTGGGGACAGGGGGGTAGGGAAGGATAGAATTGCCCAGTTTTAATTGTTTTTAAAGGGATAGATTTTCTCTTAAAGACATGTTTGATACCTAAAAACAAAACACTGTAAAAACTATTTAGCTCTAACCTAAGTGCTAGAATGTTGTTTAAAAGAGAAAGAAAAGCTTACAGATGAGTAAACAGAGACCCATTTTATACCTAATTTATTATGAAATAATACCTATTTATTTTGGACAAAAATTTTTCTTTAAGTTTAGATTAAAATATTGTTAGTTATGGTTTAAGTATAGCTGTTTTATATGAAGATTTACTTTTAAAACAGAAAAAGCAATTTG
Organism: Myrmecobius fasciatus; assembly: GCA_023553655.1. NCBI lineage: Eukaryota > Metazoa > Chordata > Mammalia > Dasyuromorphia > Myrmecobiidae > Myrmecobius > Myrmecobius fasciatus. The sequence continues at coordinate 333,434 of JAJPUD010001637.1, read as the reverse complement.
ATACAATGGTTAGAAAGCTTGCTCTAAAATCAGAAATCTATGAATGGGCTTTAGTACTTCCTCTGACACATATAGTACTAGTTTTGTGATGCTAAGCAAGTCAATAATATCTCATAAATAGCAGAGGAGGTCCCTACCTTCATTCATAAGTAAAGAGGGTTTCCATCCTGAGAGTACCATTAATCTTTCTCTATCTTGGAGTAAGCTATCCTGGTGATAAATAAGGAAAATAAATGCTTACATTTGGTGGCTGAATCAAAGTGACATCATCTGAAATATTGGGAAAAACACACAATGGGCTTATTCCTCACTATTTGAATGCATGGTAAGGTTACAATAACAGCATTTGGTGATCATAACCAAACAGGTAAAAAACTATCTAAGAGAAATGCTAAAGTTATCCATTATTAGAGGTAACAGACAACCTAACCCTGGGAGAAAATTTGTGGTAAGGTTCATTAGAAAGAGTGATAAATCTGAAATTGGAGGCCATGGGTCCAAAGATGGCTTAAAGTAAGCTACCCATGTAACCACTGGAAGTCAATTCATTTCTCCTCATCTTGAAAAAATAAATGTTTGGTTTTTTTCCAAAGCAATAAAAACAATTTAATGTCATATTAAAAAAAATCTCTTAATAACTACTGATTGAGAAAGGAGATTAACCCAGCAGTGTTTCTATTGGGCCTATATCCCAAAGAGATCTTAAAGGAGGGAAAGGGCCCCACATGTGCAAGAATGTTTGTGGCAGCCCTTTTTGTAGTGTCTAGAAACTGAAACTGAATGGATGCCCATCAATTGGAGAATGGCTGAATAAGTTATGGTATATGAATGTTATGGAATATTATTGTTCTGTAAGAAACGACCAGCAGGACAATTTCAGAGAGGCCTGGAGAGACTTGCATGAACTGATGCTGAGTGAAATGAGCAGAACCAGGAGATCATTATACACAGCAACAACAATAGTTATAATCAATTAGAATCAATAGAATAATCAATTCTGATGGACATGGTTCTCTTCAACAATGATGTGATTCAAACCAGTTCCTATTGTTCAGTGATGAAGATAGTCATATACCTCCAGGAGAGGCCTGTGGGAACTGAGTGTGGACCACAACATTTTAATGCTTTCTGTGAATATTTGCTTACATTTTTTTTCCTTTTTAAGTTGGGCTTTTTTTTCTCTTTCTAGATCTGATTTTGTGTGTGTGTGTGTGTGTGTGTGTGTGTGTGTGTAGTAAGATAACTGTATAGATATGTATACATATATTGAATTTGTCATATAATTTAGCATATTTAACATGAATTAGACTACCTGTCATTTAGGGGTGAGAGTGGGGGAAAGGAGGGGTAAAATTAGGAAGAAAAAAATTTTTTTGCAAAGGTCAATGTAGAAAAATTACTCATATGTTCTGTAAATAAAAAGCTTTAATTAAAATAAATAAATAAAGGGCTTTGAATGCCAAACATGAAAAAAAGAAAAAGAAAAAAAAAGAAAGGAGATTAAAACAATTGGTTCCCTCCATTATAAAAACTCTTCTTTTCACCCCTCTTTTATGAGATAGTTTCCCCTCAAACAAGACTCCCTTCTCTTTTCCCAGTGCATCCATCTTTCTCAGCCTTTCATATGTCTTTGGGGATCACCCCAACAATAATAGATGCACTCTGACTTGTTCTAATTATCCTAATGATAAAACATCCTCCCATAAAGGAATGTAAACAGTGTGACCTTTTCAAGTCCCTTATGATTTCTCAGTCATATTTTTCTTTTTAAACTTCTTTTGTACAGTTTTTGAACCTCAAATTTTCTATTCTGCTCAAGTCTCTTCAGGAATGTGTAAAAGTCCTCATTTTCATTAAATTTCTATATTTTTTACATTGTAGGATTATATTGTTTGTTTAAAAGCTTAAAATAAACATTTGTTAGAAAAATAAATTACCTAATTCTAAATCTATTATCTTATAAGGATGACCCACTTACATTATTTTTATCAAACTTTCAGAGTCAGGGTGACAATAAGGTATAAAAGTAGAAAAGCCACAAGTTAGTTTTACTAAAATGGAAAATACGAACTAGTCTTAAGTGAAATCCTTAACATTCCAAAACAGATCTGTCTGATGGAAAGGTGTTGAGGTACAATCAAGGAGTTTTATTTGAGTCACAAGGTGATTACTACCTATGAATGGACTGAGAGTGACATCCAAGGTAAGGCCATTTAATCATGTGTATAACATTTACTCATTTATTCAATAAAAAATCACACATTAAGTTTAACTCATTATGTGTCATACACTGTGTCAAGTCCTGGAGACACAAAGACAAAAATGAAAGATTATGAAGATTGGAAAGAGTATAGGTTAAAGAAGAAACAGAATGTTCTTTTTTTAAGTAAAATAAAGTCTATGATTTTGCTGCTAAATCTCTGGGTGACATTGGCCAAGTTTTTTTTTTCACCCTTTGGGGATCTTCATCTTAAGATTCCCTTCCAGCTCTCACTGTTATTCTATGGTTCTATTAACTCAAGTATGAAAGAACAAAGAATTGGATTTGTCAGGGAGAAAAGAAAGGAACAGGCCAATTGTAATAATATTGAAAATAAAGCAATTGGTCTTGCCAGATAACAATGTGAGAAGCATATTGCCAAGTCCATGCTCAATATTCTCAGTATTTTATTTCTCTGTATCAAAGTGAATTTTGCTGAAAATCTTCTCATTGCATAGGGTATTCCTTAGGTTATTCTAGTAACCAGACTCTATGATTAATTCCCAATACTACAGATGGCTGGGAGGCCTATAAACAATTACTGAAGTTGAATCCTCTAGCATTGAATATATGGATTAATGTTTCAGCAAACTAATTAATGTAAAAGAAGTTTGAGCCAAAATGTTACCCCAGAGGTTTCTTTGGTAAAAGTCACAAAAACTAATCACCATATTTTTTTTTCCAAACTCATACTCAAAAGTAATTCCTCAGCAGCAAATAGTAACTAGACATGGAAGCAAGTAATCCTTAAAAAAAGGGGATGACTACTGATAACTGGTATCATTCTTCACTTAGCTGATTGCAGATTCTGAGGTATTCCCTAAGCTTATCTTTGGCACCTTTTGAATCAATATTTACTCTTTCAAACTTATATGGTACAAATCTAAGCCTTACCTGTGATTTAAAATCAAAATAAGAAAGTGACATCTCTTTTGAAGTCCCTTTCAGTTATTTCTACACAATCCAAAGTGGAACCATACCAACTGTTACTTTTAAAAATAACCAAAAAATTTTGTGACTTCAATCAATAGAGTTTCCTAAAGTAAATCTATTTTAGATACTACTTAGGTACTATTTTTTGGTTACCTGAAGAAAGCTGCAATAATCTGAAAAACATTTTGAGTTTACTTATTTCATTAGTAAGAGTCCCTATCATTGAACAATCATCCAATGTTGTATAATACTGATTCTCAAACATTTCTACCACAGCTTTTACAGTTAATGGGGCAGAGAAATACAAGGAAACTAGTGGAGGAATCCTTGTCTTAAAGTTTTAAGCAGCCTATATAAAGACAGCTAGATAGTAAAGACTTGATTCAGCATGACCTGTGTTTGAATACTGCTTCAGATACTTGCTACCTATGTAACTTTGAGAAGTTAACTTCTCTGTGTTTCAGATTCTTCATCATAAAAGGGAAATAATAATCATGGCTTCCTGATAGTCCTGTTGTAAGGATCAAATAAGATAATATATATAATGTGCCTTTAGATAGATAGATAGATTTAATATATGTAATGTGTCTTAAAGTTTTATATAAATAATATTTAATATTATTATCATCACAATGGTCATCACCACCACCACCACCATCATCATCATCTTCATTATTATCCAGGAAAAGATGAAATTCAAGTTTAAACTCTAGGTTTCAACTAGTGAATTAAATATTTGCTATATGGAAGCAAAATTAAATTTATTATCTTACTGTCTGTCATATTGGTTTTAGACTAAATATTCATTGAAGGCAGGAGCTGTCTTTGACTTTCACATCTATAGGATGAATATCATTGTTATATTGATAGTATTTATTATGTTGGTCTTGCTACAATCTGAAAGTAAAAGAATGAAGGACAATCATTCTCAAAGTCTCATTAGTTGTGTCTATGCCCTCCTTGTTAAAAATGTTCCATCTGGCATGGCTCTTTTCAACAAGAACATGATTAAGGCCAGTTTCAATGATCTTGTGATGAAGAAAGCCATCTATACCCAGAGAGAGGACTGTGGGAACTGAGTGTGGATCACAACATAGCATTTTCACTCCTTTTGTTGTTGTTTGCTTGCATTTTGTTTTTTCTCATTTTTTTCCTTTTTGATTTGATTTTTCTTGTGTAGCAAGAGAATTGTATAAATATTGTGCATATATTGGATTTAATATATATTTTAACCATGTCTAACATATATTGGATTATATATTGGATTACTTGCCATCTAGTGGAGGGAGTGGGGGGAAGAGGGGAAAATGGAACACAAGGTTTTGCAAGGGTTAATGTTGAAAAATTATCCATGCATATATTTTTAAAATTTAAAAACTTTCATGAAAAAAATAAAAAAATAAAATAAAAAGCTCCATATTTTGATTTTGTAGCACTCCTTCAGCTTCATATTATCAAGGCTGGAGCAACTAGGGCAGCTGAGACCCTGGTTATGTCTGCCATGTTTGTAGAACTCAGATAATTGATTGAATCAGAAGTTCAAGCTAGATTATTTGGAAATATACTTTACTTCTATTCTACTACTATGAATCAACTAACAAATTCTAAAGATGCAGGTTGAGCCTGCCTTCTGACCACAGCCATCCTAGCTGCCAAGCATACCTAAGCTTCCTTGCCAACCCTATCCCACCATGGATGGTGATCCTCTGTGTTCTCTTCCTAGCTTTTGATGCAGAATAATTCATGACACCCCTGCACTGAGTGTAACAACTGAATCACAGCAGCTGTTGTAGTAATCTCTTCCATGTGAGGAGGAAAAAGAATTTTATAAGTGTGCTGTGAATTTTTGCATCTTGTGCAGCAGCTGGAAATTTTAATTTTTCCCCCTCACCAAATGAGTGTGAAATTACAGAAGTTCAAATTATTCTCTGGTTTCAACACCTCATTAAAACGTGTATAATGCATTCTCCACAGAAATGACTTTAGGTGAACATTTATACCTTTGTGGCTGTGTGTGTCCATGTGATGATGAAGTGTTCTAATATGTGGTGCTATGACATCATTTAGAGATACTTTATTATCAACCCTTACTTTCAAAACCCTATAGAAGTGGCATTGCATGACAAAAGACGTTGCCAAGGTTTTTATGGGAAAAAATCCAAAAATTACCTAAAATTCTTGTAAACCCAAAATTTACAAGAAATGGATCTGGATATTATCTAGATATAAAGTATCAATAGTGAATACCAATAATGTTCCCTCATATCATATTCATCTTCAACCAGAATGGTCGGGAATTAAAATAAAACTCAGTTCACAATGTGAATAACAATGCCATATAAATAACAGATTTAGCTTTTTAAGACATCAATGTATGTCTTAAATGAATGCAACAAAGTTCATGCACCAAATCCATTTTCTTTGAAAATTATAATTCCATCTATAATAGCAGGCATATGTAACAAAAAGTAAAAGAAATGAATTGGGTATATTTAACTTGGAGAAAAAGAGATTTGGTGGGGAAAACAGAGGTAAGGAATTATAGTTGACCCTTCAAATGTATGGCAGGTTTTCAATCAATAAGTATTTATATAGCATTATATGCCAGTCTGTGGTAGGCACTGGGGATAAAAATACAATAAATGAAATAACCTCAATTCTCAAGCAGCTTATGTTCTAAATGAGGCTTGCCATGTGAAAGACATATTAGACTTACTTGGCTGCAAAGAACAAATGAAGGTTGTGGAAAATTTCAGATAAGCATATTTGTACTAAAATAAAAGATCAAATGACAATATTTCATGCATAATTGTATTCTAAGCCCTTTTGCAGTAATTCTATAGCCATTTGGTCATCTACAATCCACAGGTTAGGAAACCAATTGATTAAGCAGACAGCTAAAAAAGAAAAATTCTTCTGCAACCTTAGTTTTGTCGATTAACTAATATTGATCAAGTTAATCATCTATAAGGATCAGCTTGGGTCATAAAATAAGAATCAAGTCATAGGGAAACAGGAAAGACAAAGTCAAAACCTAATTGAAACTGATGTAGATACAGAGGTACTGATTTATAGTTATCAGTGGTGAACCAAGGTAGATGATAAAAACTTCTAACAAAATAGTGTATAATCAAAAGCTTAAATTTAGGAGGAAGACAAGAACTCAGCTACTTGGAAAATAGAATATTAATGTTTAAATGGATCTACCACATAAGTCATTTAGATGCTCTCAAGAACATATTATATGCTCCTCATAGAGAATCAAAATTCATTCCAGAGTTTGAAAAAAGCTGAACCTCATCTTAGGGGGTGGAGTTGGGATAAATTGCCAAGCTGATGCAGAAGTGGAAGCTCAGAATGCATTTCAGAAGAAAATCTTTATTGTTGATGATGTAACCCCCTTAATAGAAATCTTACCAAAAATAATTATGTCCTCTGGTGTCTTATAAGACAAAGTTTATTGAAGATTTTCAAAACTTTTCTTGATGACTGAAAATCACAATTTTAAATATCATCATTTTGCTGTGTTAGTGGTGGTTGTTCATTTATTTCAGCCATATCCAACTCTTCATGAATTCATTTGGAGTTTTCTTGGCAAAACTACCGAAGCAGTTTACCATTTACATCTCCAACTCATTTTAAAGATGAGAAAACTAAGACCAAAAGGGTTAAGTGACTCGTCCAGAATCACATAGCTAGTAAGTGTCTGAGACTGGATTTGTATTCACGAAAATCAGTCTTCCTAACTATAAGCCAGATCCTCTATCTACTGCTACACAGTGGTATTCTTACAGACTACTGAACATAAATAGAGATAAGTGCAGAGGAATGCTAGTACATGTTTAATAAGTAGCTGGGGAGGAGTAGGATACAACTACAACACATTTTTTCAATTTCTTAAATTTTAATTAAATTTTAAACTATACTGTTAATTTTTAAAACATTTTCTTTTTTAAGTTTTGAATTCCAAATTTTCTCCATCTTATTCCTCCCCCACCCACCAAGAAAGCAAATAACATAATATCAACCATACTAATGAAATCACACAAAATATATTTCCACATTAGCAATATTTCCAAAAAAATGAAGAAAAATAAAGAAAAACATCAGTTCATGTCTTTCCAGGTTTTTCAGAAAACATCCTGCTTAACATTTCTTATGGAACAATAGAATTCCATCACAATCATATGCCACAGTTTGTTTAGCCATTCTCCAGCTGATGAATATCTCTATTTCCAGTCTTTTACCACCACAAGGGGCAGGGGATAAAAGTTGTTATAAATATTTTTGTACCTATAAGGTCCTGTTCTCTTTTTAAATCTCTTTGGAATATAGACCTAATAGTGTTATTGCTGAATCAAAGACTCTTTAGGCATAGCTCCAAATTGTTCTCCAGAATGGTTAGACCAGTTCACTAATCAACCAAAAATTCATTAGTGTACTTATATTTTCCTCACTCCCTCCTTTCTTTGTCATTTCTTATGGATGTGAAATGGTCCCTCAGAGTTGTTTTAATTTGTATATCTCTAATCAATATTTACTCAAAGTGTTTCTTCTGAAAAATGCCTGTTTATATTCTTTAACCATTTATCAATTAGGAAATGGCCCTTATTTTTATAAATTGGACTCACTTTTATACTTGATATATATTTGAGAAATGAAACCTTTATCAGAGAAATTTGTTCTAAAAAATTAGCATTACTTCATTGTCTATGATATCTTTTGGCAAAATGTTATTTCCTTGATTACTTTATAATTAGATCTATTTTTTGCTATTGCTTGGTCTGAGATTCTTATTGCTACCACTGACTCTTTTTACTTAAGCTGAAGCATATTAGATTCTGTTCGAGTATTTTATTTAACTCACTGTGTATCTTTCTGCTTCAAGTGTGTATCTTGTACAAACTATATTGTTGGATTCTGATTTCTTTTTTTTTCTTTTTTTGCTTTTTGCTGAGGCAGTTGGGGTTAAATGACTTGCCCAGGGTCACACAGCTAGGGAATGTTAAGTGTCTGAGACCAGATTTGAACTCAGGTCCTCCTGACTTCAGGACTGGTGCTCTATCCACTGAGTCACTTAGCTGCCCCTGGATTCTGATTTCTAATCCATTCTTCTATTTCCATACCATGATTGAGAACATCCCATTCCCATTCACAGTTATGATCACTGTATATTACACTCCATCTCATTTTCTTCTGTTTCTTCCCTATCATTGTTTTTATGCTGCCCCTCTTCAAAGGTCTATTTTGTTTCTAACCACTAACTCCGTTTCTCACTCCTAATCTTCATCTTTCTATTTATTAGTTCCTTCCCTTTCAATTTCCTTATTTATTAATATAAATGTCTATACCCAAGACTGTGTTTGTGTATCCTTCACTCTTTGAAACAATTTTTATGATTGAGATTCGAGCATTACCCATTACCCACAACCTCCATTTTTCTCTCCACTATAAAAATTCTTCCTTTCATACCACTGTTACATAAGAAAATTTTCCTCATTCTGCATGTCCATTTCTTCTTCTCTCAGAGCATCCCTCTTTTCCAGCCTTTTTTTTTTCATTTTTGGAGGTCATTCCAATATAGTCAACTCACACTAATGTCCTCTATCTTCATAAGCTCTTTTTAACTGCCCTACAAATTTCAAAATTCTTAGGAGTTGCATCTTCTCATATAGGAACATAAATAGTTTAACTTTGACCCCTTATGAATATTCTTTCATGTTCACCTTTTTATTTTTCTCTTGAGTCTTGCTCTTGAAAGTCAAATTTTCTATTCAGCCCTGGTTTGTTTGTTTTTTTTTTCCCAAGAATGTTTGAAAGTCTTTTGGATAATTTATTCTTGGTTGTAATTCTAGCTCCTTCAGTTTCAGGAATATCATGTTCTAAGCCCCTTGACTTCTTTAATATGGAAGCCTCTAAATCTTGTGTGATATTTGTACTGTTTCTTACTGATTAACTTACCTTTTTAACCTAGGAGTTCTGGAATTTGACTATAATAATCCTGGAAACTTTCATTTGGTAATCTCTTCCAGGTGATCAGTGGAATTTGTTGATTGTTATTTTATCCATTGGATTTAAGATATCATGGCAGTTTGCCTTGATAATTACTTGAAATATGATGTCTAAATCCTTTCTCTAATCCTGACTTTCAGGAAATCCAATAATTCTTAAATTACCTATCTTTGATTCTAGCTCAATTGTTAATTCTAATGGTCTTTTTCACATTTTCTCTTATTTCTTTTCATTCTTTTGACTTTGTTTTATTATTTCTTGATGTCTCATAGAGTCATTAGTTTCCACCGACCCACTTCTAATTTCTAAGATGATTTTCTTTTTTTTAGCTTTATATTTTCAAAATATAAGCATAGATAGCTTTCAACATTCACCCTTGCAAAACCTGTATTCCAAATTTTTCTCCCTCTTCCCACAATCCCCCACTAAGACAGCAAGTAATCCAATATATGTTAAACATATGAAATGCTGCTATACATATTTCCACATTTATCATGCTGCACAAGGAAAATCAGATCAAAGAGGAAAACAATTGAGAAAGAAAACAAAAAGCAAGCAAACAACAAAAAAGTGAAAATACTATGTTATGATTCTCATTCAGTCCCACAGTCCTCTTTCTGGATGCAGATGACTGTCCATCACAAAATCTATGAATCACCTCATTGTTCAATAGAGCCATGTCCATCAGAATTGATCATCATTTATTCTTGTTGTTGCTGCGTACAATATTCTCTTGATTCTACTCACTTCACTTAGCATCAGTTCATGAACATCTCTCCAGGACTTATGGAACAGCAATATTCCATTCCAACTGATGGGTATCCACTCAGTTTCCAATTCCTTGCTACTACAAAAAAAGGCCCATTACAAACATTTTTGCACGTGTCCTTTTTCCTTTTTTATCATCTCTTTTATCATCTACAGCTTCAGTAAAGACATTACTGGATCAAAGAGTATGCAGTTTGATATACTTTTGAGCATAGTTCCATATTGCTCTCCAGAATGGTTAAATAAGTTCACAACTCCACCAACAATGTATTAGTGTCCCAATATGCCAATATCCCTACCAACATTTCTCATTATCTTTTCCTATTATCTTAGCCAATCTGAGAGGAGTAAAGTGGTGCCTCAGAATGGTCTTAATTTGTTTTTCTCTGATAAATAATGATTTAGAACATTTCTTTCACATGACTAGAAATGGTTTTAATTTCTTCGTCTAAAAATTGTCTGTTCATATCATTTGACCATTTATCATTTGGAGAATGGCTTGTATTCTTATTAATTTTAGTCAATTTTCAATATATTTTAGAAATGAGGCCTTTATCAGAATCCTTGGATGTAAGCATTTTACTAGTTTACTGCTTTTCTTCTAATCTTGTCTATACTGGGTTTTTTTGTACAAAAATTTTTTAACTTAATATAATAAAAATTATTAATTTTGCATTTCTTAATGTACTCTAGTCCTTCCTTAGCCACAAATTCCATTTTCTCCACAGATATGAGAGGTAGACTATCCTTTGTTCTTCTAATTCGCTTATATTTTCATTCTTAATGTCTAAATCATAAACCCATTTTGACCTTATCTTGGTATAGGGTGTTAGATATTTCTCAATGCCTAGTTTCTGCCATATTATTTTCAAATTTTCCAGCAATTTTTGTCAAATAGTGAGTTCTTATCCCAGAAGTTGGAGTCTTTGAGTTTATCAAACACTAAATTATTAAAGTTGTTGACTATTGTGTCTTGTGAGCCTAATCTATTCCACTGATTAACCACTCTATTTCTTAGCCTGTACCAAATAGTTTTGCTGACTTCTGGTTTATAATATAGTTTTAGTTGTGGTATAAATAAGCTATCTTCATGAGCAATTTTTTTTCATTAATTTCCTTGAAATTTCTTGGCCTTTGGTTCTTCTGGGTGAATATTTGTTATTATTTTTTCAAGGTCTATAAAGTAATTTATTGGGAGTTTGATTGGTATGGCACTGAATAAGTAAAATAATTTAGGTAGAATTGTCATTTTTATTACATTACCTTTTCCTACTCATGAGCACTTAATATTATTCCAATTTATCAGATCTGACTTTATTTGTGGGGAAAGTGTTTTGCAATTATGTTCATATAGTTCCTGACTTTGTCTTGGTAGATAGATTCCCAAATATATTATATTACCTACAGTTATTTTAAATGGAATTTCTCTTTGTATCTCTTTTTGCTGGACTTTGCTGGTAAAATATAGAATTGCTGATGATTTATATGAATTTATTTTATATTCTGCAACTTTGCTAAAGTTGTTAATTTGCTAGTACTTTTTTAGTTGATCCTCTAGGATTCTTTAAGTATAAAATTATATCACCTGCACAGAATGAAAATTTTGTTTCCTCATTATCTACTCTAATTCCTTTAATTTTTTCTTCTCTTGGGCAGCTAGGTGGCATAGTGGATAGAGCACCAGCCCTGAAGTCAGGAGGACCTGAGTTTAAATCTGGTCTCAGACACTTCCTAGCTGTGTGACCCTGGGCAAGTCACTTAACCCCAATTGCCTCAACAAAAAAAAAAAAAGCAAAAAAATTTTTTTTCTTCTCTTATTGCTAAAGCTAACATTTATAATACAATATTGAATAACAATGTTGATAGTAGTCAACCTTATTTTGCCTCTGATCTTATTGGGAATGGTTCTAGTTTATCCCCATTACTTACGATACTTGCTGATGGTTTAGATAGATTCTACTGATAATTTGAAGGAAAACTCTGTGTATTTCTATGCTATCTAGTGTTTTTAACAGGAATGAGGGTTGGATTTCATCGAGATTTTTCTGTATCTATTGAGATGATCATATGATTTCTCTTAGTTTGGTTATTAATATAGTCATTATGCTAATAGTATTCCTAATATTGAACAAGCCTGCATTCCTAGTATAAATTCTATTGGGTCATGGTGTATTACCCTGGTGATAACTTGCTTAATCTCTTTGCTAATATTTTATTTAAGATTTAAGGCATCAATATTCATTAAGGAAATTTGTCTATAATTTTCTTTCTCTGTTTTGACGCTATCTGGTTTAGGTATCAGCACCATATCTCTATCATAAAAGGAATTTGATAGGACTCCTTCTTTCATTATTTTTTCAAATAGCTTGCATACTATTGGAATTAAGTGTTCTTTAAATGTTTGGTAGAATTCACATGTAAATCTATCTGGCCCAGAGATTTTTACTTAGGCAGTTGATTAATAGCTTGTCCCATTTCATTTTCTAAAATATTTCAGTAATTTATTTCCTTCTATTTTAATCTGGGAAATATATATTTTGTAATTATTCATCTATTTCACTTAGATTATTAGGTTCTTAGATTATATTAGATCACTGTAATGGTATACAGTTGGGCAAAATAGCTCCTAATTATTGCTCTAATTTCCTCTTCATTGGTGGAAAGTTCACCATTTTAATTTTTGATACTTGTAATTTGATTTTCTTCTTTCCTTTTTTAAATCAAATTAACTAAAGGTTTCATCTATCTTGCTGTTGTTTTTTTTTTATAAAACCACCTCTTAGTTTTATTTATTAGTTCAATAGTTTTCTTACTTTCAGTTTTATTAATCCCCCCATTTTATTTTCAGAATTTCAAATTTTGTATTTAAGTGGGGGTTTTTAATTTGTCCTTTTTCTAGTTTTTTGTTTTGTTTTGTTTTGTTTTTTTAGTTCTATGCCCAATAAATTGACTTTCTCTTTCCCTGTTTTATGCAGGTAAGCATCTAGACATATAAAATTTCTCCTGACAACTGCTTTGGCTTCATTCCATAAATTTTGGTATGTTGTCTCATTATAATCATGCTCTTGTATGAAATTATCAATTGTGCATATGATTTGATATTTCACCCACTCATTCTTTAGGATTAGATTATTTAATTTCCAATTAATTTTTGTTCTATTTTTTCCTGGTTCTTTATTACATGTAATTTTTATTGCATCATGATCTGAAAAAGAAGCATTAACTATTTTTGCCTTTCTATATTTGATTTGGTGTTTTTTATGCCCTAATATATAATAAATTTTTCTACAGGTTCAATGTTCCTGTGAGAAAAAAAGTATATTCCTTTCTGTCCCCATTCAATTTTTCCAAAGGTCTATCATATCTAACGTTTCTAAAATTGTATTTACTTCCTTAATTTCTGTCTTGTTTATTTTGTGGTTCGATTTATCTAGTTCTGATAGAGTAAGGTTGAGATACCCCATTAGTATACTTTTACTATCTGTTTCTTCTTGCAGCTCTCTTAACTTCTCTGTGAATTTGGATGCTAAAATACTTGGCGCATATATGTTTAGTATTGATATTGCTTCATTATCTATGGTATTCTTTTCTTTTTTTCTTTTTTTTTCTTTTTTTTTTTGCTGAGACAATTGGGGGGGTTAAGGGTCACACAGCTAGGAAGTGTTAAATGTCTGAGACCAGACTTGAAATCAGGTCCTCCTGACTTCAGGTCTGGTGCTGTATCCACGGTGTCACCTAGCTGCCCCTATTTATGGTATTTTTTATCAAAATGTAGCTTCCTTCCTTATCACTTTTAATTAAATCTATTTTTACTTTTGCTTGGTCTGAGATCAGGGATTGCTACCTCTGCTTTTTTTTTTTTTTTAAATTTCAGCTGAAGCATAATAGATTCTGCTCCAGACTTTTATATTTATTCTGTATGTATCACTCTGCTTTAAATGTGTTTCTTGTAAACAGCATATTATAGGATTCTAGCTTTGATTCCAGTCTGCTATCCACTTCTATATTATGAGAAAATTCATTCCATTCACATTCACAGTTAAAATTACTAACTGTATTTCCCTCCATAATATTTTCCCCAAGTTATACTTTTCTCTTTCCTTTCCCTGCTTCCTTCCTCCCCAGTGTTTTGCTTCTAACCACCACCTCACTCAAACAACCCTCCTCTTTTACAGCCCCTCCCACCTTTCTTATCCCTTTCCCCTTCTACTTCTCTTCTCCCTTCTATTAGCTTCTCCCTTTCCTTTCCCCTTTTCCCTCATCCTTTCTTATAGGGTTAGCTTTTTTTTAACCTTCTTTTTCATTTTGCCAATTGATCTTTTAAGTGATTCGTTTTGTTTATTGGATTCTTTTTTTTCCATTTCACCAATTCTATTTTTAGGGAATTCTTGTCTTTTTCCATTTTGTCAATTCTATTTTTCAAGGAATTGTTTTCTTCTTCCATTTCACCAAATCTATTTTTTAAGGAATTGTATCCTTTTTTCCATTTGGATAAATTTATTTTTAAGAAGTTTTTTTCAGATCATTTCTGTTTCCAGTTTCCAAACTCTCCTTCAAAGCTCTCATTTGCTTTCCCCATTTTTCTTCTAACTCTCTTTTAAAGTCCTTTTTGAATTCTTCCAAGAGAGCTTTTTGAGTTGGTGACCAACTCATATCACCCTTTGAGCCTTCATCTGAAGACATTTTGCCTTTACTGTCCTCAAAGTTTGAGGTTTGTTTTTCTCTGTCTCATAAAAGCTATCTATGGTCAGAGCTCTTGTGCTTTTTTTGCTCATTTTTAAAGGTTGAGGTCTGCTCTTAAGATAAATGGGTGTGTGCCCCAAGCTTCCTCTACAGGCAACAGTGGCTTCATGCTGCCCTGGTGCTGGTAGTACTGGTTTCCATCCTATGCTAGATGGTCATGGCCAAGTATCACTTGTTGTACTTGGGGGGCTCACTATTTGCCTTCTATAGTCGTATTGGAGGTCTCACAGCTAGTCTGCTAATCCACTGGCTTCTGAACCAGGACAGAGTAGCCATTGCTGCTGTATTTTGGCTAAAGAGATTCCCTGGTGCATGGAAGCTTGTCTGTGCTGGGTCCCTGTGCTATGCCTGCACTGGACTGTCTCCCTTGCCTGATTGAGACAGACTTTTCCTGAAGTTCTTCCACAATATCTTCTGCTGGAAATTTGTTACACTCCAAATATTTGTGGGTTATGTCACTCCAAATTCCATTCAGAGGCTTGATCTGGTGTTGATCTGAGGGAAGCAAGGAAGAACTCAAAGACCTGTCTACTCTCCATCATCTTGGGTCCACATAACTGTTCTTGATCTTGGAACTGTGAACAGTTGCCCTGATCCCCTACAGTCACAAGGAATAGTGTTCTTTTTTGCCTCAGAATTGAAAAATTCCCCTGTTTTTTTGTAACCCACCATCAGTATTCCCAATCATTACCAGTTGCACTCAGTGCCAGCAAAGGGTTAGTATCTTATAATCTCTGACATATTGTGTGACCCACTTACCATCTCTGAGCCAAGACATTCTAAAGCTTCTGCTACTTCTGACACTTATTGTCCTTTCTTGAAGGCCCATCACTGGTACTTCTGCTGGCATCCACCCCAATATTACAGTTCTATACCTCTGATCCCCTAAGTTGTTTTAGGCTGGAAAAATATATCACCCTGACTTTTTAATCTGCTGTGTCGCTCCAAAAAAATTGTGAGACATTATTTTGAAGTTATTTGAAGGGTAATGTTTCTAGAATTCAGTTGGGTTATTTACTTTCATCAGTCAACTTCTTAGGTAATGGTTAGAATTGTACCCTTTTCTTTATTTTCCTTGCCAATCTGTTGTGGAATCCAGGAACCTTTTCTGATCCAGAAAACTATTGTTTCCCGTCTCATTTTCTACTTCTTAAGTCTTGAATGATTTTCTCTTTAAAGCTCTCTCATTCCTTCCTAAAAATCTTTCTTGACCTAGCCCTGTGATACACTTTCAAGTTTTACCTTTATTATTAACTCTTTCCATTACTTTCTTGAGTCTAGATAATCAATAAACAGTAAACCAAACTTTTATTTATAACTTGGAGATCTGTAATGTTTAAATGCTCACAGTAAAAATTTAACATTTGGCTTGTTCTAGCTACTTCAATCTGGTTCCAGCAAACTTTAGTTTTAAGCAACCATGTTGATTTACTCCTCACTATTACCTTTGAAAAGTATTTGTCATTTTGTTTTAGTTCTCTGGATACCTTTCTCATTGTCAGAATGTCAGGTGTCATCTCTCACTGCTGATAGTTTGCTTCCATCCATCGTTTCCCTTTATAATTTATTGCTCATAGACAAATTTTCTTGAGAAACCATGTGTTTAGGTCAAGGATTAGGGATAGGGACTGGTCCTATGATGTCGTTTCTATAGGGAAATCCCAGACATGAAAAGTGTCTTCCCAGTGTATGCTAACCCCTTCTATGCAATTATGATCTTAAGGAGTTAGCTAGATCATTGAGAAGTTAAGTGAATTGCCTAAAATCTTCTAACCAATATGTAACAGACAGGATTTAAACCTAATACATTGTCTGTTATACCAGCTTGTATCCATTATACTATGCTGCTCTGCTACAAAAAAAACCTGGAACATCTCCATACTGCCTAGCTTCAGAAAATATTCCAGTCATCACATCTCTATATATTATGGGTTGAAAAGAGTGCTATAACAAAATAGTCAACCTGCTCTCTTAGAAGCTAAAGTATGGGACTACCAGGGCTTATTAATAGTGCAGATAAACTGGACTGCCAGAGTTTGGGGGTGAAAACAGCACAATAGATATTTCACAGTGGATTCTCAGGCATCAGACTTAAGGTTCCTATGTTAGGAATAAAATAACTGCTTACTAAAAGGACAATGATTCCACAACAAGGAGGAATCGTCATGCAGTGAGTACTTCCACTTGTACTCAAAATGTTATGTTATTTCACCCACAAATTCAAATGAGTGTTACTGAACTTTTATGATTAGTCTATTCAAAAGACTCCATGAAAGTACTTGCCAGCAGTTCTCATGGACATTACTAAAATATATTCTGTGTATCCAATGCAATAAGAAATCAGTTTGTACTAAAGAATTTTTGAAGAAGACACCAACATGGCTAGAGATCTTATTAAAATTTGTTAAAGAGTACCTCTTATGGCCATGGCACTAGAATTAATTGTGGATTTGCCACTGTCCTAGGGGGAAGCATTATTCTTGCTATCAAAGAATTACTGTCCAAGACAATTCCCTTCAACTTTTCACTAGGTATCTTCACGATTCAATTGCCTATTCATTAAGAATGCCTCACATTCTTTTTGTCTGCTTTAATACATGTTTATAAGATAAACTGAACTGAATTATACTTAGTGGAGATTATGATGCACTGTTTTGTTTTCCATGTTCATTCAGCACTGTTTAGTGTTTTTCAGGTATAAGATAGCCTTTTTATTATTCAAATCTACTGATCTAATGAATGGTTGGAGGAAAACAATGGAATACTGTATCAGCTCTAATACTACATATACTATTATTAAACAAGATTTTTATTATAATAATTCCATTCTTCCATATACATGTACCAAACATTTCATCCCATGTCGTTCTTGACATCAATGACATTCTTGAAATTCTCCTTCCTCCTGATAATAAAAAAATACTTTGAGTAATGAAAAATAACTTAAATCAAATTATGCTTTACAAGTGGGTTAGGCTCTTACAAGCAATAGATTTCAGCATACCACAGGAGAATTTACTCCATGGACTGACCATGGAGTATATCTACAGAAAGAGAACATCCAAAAAGTTGGATAGTCAAGCCATAGTCCAATTTCAGATTATGCAAATTGTCATTTTTGTGGCTTATCATTTAGGATTAAGTACATCACATTAGCTGTATCCAGAATAATACTGATGGCTATTTATGAAAGACCACTCTTAAATTGGTACTATAATATTTGAATCCATGCCCCTTTTATAAAACAGTATTTGCTGAATAGAATTAAATCAATTTATTCTTTGAACAAGCAGAAGGAGCTTACTACATAGAGACCTTGGATTTTTAAAATAAAAATTTTGGTCAAATAAATTAGCTCTAGATTAGGTGAAAAGACACATATCACATTACTACTATAAAGTTTATAGAGGAGTGCTCATTGATGCTTTCCAATACGACAAAAGTCTGGTTTCTGTATAAGCATTATGGGAAGTATGGAACCAAAGCAAGAGTAATCTTAATTGATACTGTCTACAAAAATATTGTTGGCTTACCAAACTCAGTGGGAAAGCAAGACTAACAAAGTGCTAAGTATCTAAGGCATGAGGACCTAAGAAAGTATAATTCCAAAAGCGACTAAACCTAGTGAACCCTGCCCTTGGATCCTGGTTCATGTATGTTCAAGTTGTTAACATATAACTTCTTACCCATAACATGTGATTTGGACCAGGATTTAGCTCAACTTTCCTTAGTTATAATAATTTCATAAGAAGTACTCTGATAGAAAGCCCTTCCATTTCCAAGGGTATAAGTTGATTTCTGAAAGTTTTGATGAAAGACTACAATACTCAATTTGTATCTCTGTCTCCACTGTGGTATGGTCACTCACTTCTATCCCTCAACTCATAAACCCTAATGCCAACCCTCTCAGGATGACTGACTGTGCTTGCTATTTGTCTCCCTATTCATTTTCAGGAGCAGGCATCATAGGGCTTGGGGGAAGGAGGCACTTAATGTCATGATACTAAAATCTTACAGAGATTTCTGGGGACTTTTCAGTGCATTAAAATTATTTTTGAAAGTAAATTATCTCCTAAAAGATTTTTTTATCTTAGTATTTAAAGGTTTTGCTCCTTTGTAAGCTGGGAAATATAAATAAGCAGGGTTGAAAAGAACAGAACATTGCAAAATATAATTTAAAAAATACTAAAAATAGAATTTCAAGGACTCAAGAACACAAAAAGTCTCATTACTAAGGACTGAGTTTTTATGGGTGATGATTTAAGTATATTCAAATAAGTTGTAAGTAAAAGCAGAATAGTTTGATAACAAAATGCATGATTAATTAAAAATAAAAGAATTTCTCATTCACCAATTACTGGGACAATAAAAAGTCTGACTAGACTCTTATCAAGTCATGTTCTTAATAAAGGCATATTACTCTCAAAAGTTATGCTCTTAATGGGGCACTATGCCCAAAGAGTTATAAAACGGTGCATCCCCTTTGATCCAGCAATACCACTACTAGCTCTGTATCTCAGAGATCATAAAAAAATCAAAAAAAGGCTCACATATATAAAAAATATTTATAGCAGCTCTCTTTATGGTGGGCAAAGAATTAGAAATTGATGGGATGCCCATCAGTTGGGGAAAGGCTGCACATATTGTGGTATGTGAATATTGTCAGGGTCTGAGATTTTGGGACTCCAGTAAAAGAAATTTGTCCTTGAATTGAGGATCAAAAGGTGTGGTCTGTGATTCCCTTGAGAAACATGAGACCCCAAAACTGGCCAAAGATTGCTGGTAATGGTTTCATTATAATGATAATGGCTGTCTAAAGTGGTCTTAGAAAAGGGCTTGTTTGGAGGAAGTGCTCTGTTATTGAAAGAAGAATTAGACCCTCTGAAATTGAATACCTCCTTTCAATACAAACTTAATTACTGTTGATTGGTGTGGGAATATGGACTAATGGCTTGATCACAGAGTGGGAAAGGAAGGTAGGCAAGGAGGAGGGGTCAAGTGATGAGATGAGGCTAGGAGAAGAGGGAAGATATAAGCAAGACTGGTGGTAAGGGAAAGATGGCACAGCAATGGAAACAATGGAGGAGATGAGATCCTGAATAAAGAACTGCCATAATCTATCCTCTGGCTCCTCATGACACTCCTTTGAATAGATATGCTGAGAGTGGCTGGAATGTGCACTGAAGCTCTTAACAAAGAGGTGAGACGCTTAACATAAAGACCCTCTGCCCTTAGGTACAATACCTAACAGAATAATGGAATGTTATCATTCTATAAGAAATGATAAGCAGGCTGATTAAAAAAATACTATACTGAGTAAAGTGAGAAAACCAGGAGAACATTACACACAGTTACAGCAACATTGTGCAGATGGTCAACTTTGATAGACTTTGATTTTCTCAGCAATACAATGATCTAAGACAATTCAAAAAGATCCATGATGGAAAATCATATCCACATCCAGAGGAAGAAATATGTAGTATGAATGCAGATCAAAGCATACTAATTTCACTTTTTGTTCTTTTTTATTTCTTGTGTTTTTTTCCCTTTTGTTATATACTTTCAAAACATGACAAATGTGGAAATATTTTTAATATTATTG
The DNA here is from genome assembly GCA_023553655.1 of Myrmecobius fasciatus. Lineage (NCBI taxonomy): Eukaryota > Metazoa > Chordata > Mammalia > Dasyuromorphia > Myrmecobiidae > Myrmecobius > Myrmecobius fasciatus. Next base: position 313,116 of record JAJPUD010001637.1, on the reverse strand, counting down.
TACATGTATAACCTATATCACATTGCTCTCTTAGAGAGGGGTGAAGGGAGGGAGTGAGGGAGGAAAAATGGAAATCAAAATATTGTAAAGTAACTGTTGCAAACAATTAAATTTAAAAGACTTATTCTTTTAATAAAGTAACTAAGGGCTTGGAGTAGAGATGGGGAGAAGATAAATGATTTAGTATATATTCACTTAGCAATGAATCAAAATAAACTAACTTAGAATCAAAGGGGGAGAAAAATTATCTTGGGGAAATCACATTTAATTTCTCTAAACCTCAGTCTCTTCTTTTGTAAAATGAAGATAACTAAATTTATGATTCTATGATCTTTCCAAAAATAGTTATTTTTTCTCTCCTTGCAATGGACAATGCCCTTAAAAAAGAAATGATTTTTCAACTCAGTAAAATATAGATCAGCAGCATTTCTCAGAATATGTTACCAAATACCTCTAATAGTCACAGCTACCTTCAATTCAGTTCATTTCAGCTCAGTAAGAATATATTAAGTGCCAAATATGTGAAAGAGGCCCTGTGTATCAGATGAGTAAGAACAAGACCATACAAGCAGGAGACATGCACAATAACACAGTTGATAGCATCCAAGGAGTACACACCTCATTTTCACAGCTTTGCAAATTAATGATCTAATGTGAACTGGAACAGAAGACAATTTCTCATTGTTATATCTTCAAGTGAAAAAATTCAAGTAAAACTGTGGTAACAAAAGATCTTCAAAACTGTTAAGACTTTTATAAGTGAGATTTGGCACCCTAGTAGTACATACCAGTTACAAAAGATGGGAGTGTCTCAAAATTGGCCAGAAATGAGTCCAACAATAAATCTGCTGTACATTGTTGGCCTTGGGACCAGTGGGGCAGGAAGTTGAACATAATAAAAATGTTCCTTACATTTTACATAAGTAGATACTTCAGTGAATCAAATAATTTTCTTAATATTTGGCTAACAAAAATATTATCCAGCAAGCTCTGGAAATAATATATAAAGGAATTAGTTCCATTTATCTTTAACAAAGTATTATTCAGTTAGATATTAAGATTTAAAGAGATAAGCTTTTCAGTAGACTTTATGACACATCTATTGAGGCTCTAAAGTGAAAATTTTCAAAACACTTTGGGAACCTAATAAACATGACAGTCATAATTGCCTTAAAATAAGCCTTAGAAATTAGATTTTATAAAAAAGTGAATATTTAATTTTGTTTTTATTGACCTACCCTTAATTGGTCCTCCTCTGTATGCAGAGCACTGTGTTACATACTAGTACATACATTTAAATAATGCATGTCTCCTACTTCCCTCAACCATACAAAGATATAGTACAGTTGACAGGTCCAAGGATGAAAGGCATCATCAAAGGGAAAATCAGAGAAGTCTTCATGAAGGAAGTAGCATTTAAATTTGTGTTTAAAGTATGACTAGAAATTTGACAGGTGAAGAAAAAGGGCATTCATATATATTAACAACTCAAAATGATAGTAGTATAAAAGTATAAGAAATGTTTACAAGAAGTCTAAATTAGATGACTAAAGTATAAAAAAATAAAACATGGCAAGAACATTTGACAAGGAAATGTGGCACCAGATTGTGGATATCTTTCCAAGAAAAGAAGTTTGAGCTTAATTTATTAGACACTAAGAATCACTGAAGATTATTGAAAAGATAAATAACTACTACAATAATTAAGAAATATTATTCTTTGCATTGGTAATGATGCATGTAGGAAAGGAAATAAAGTAGAGGCTGAAAAATGTTAAGAAACGATTGCAATGATCTAAAAAGATGCTAATGAGAGGTCATAGGATTTTAAAGGTAGAAAGAATCACATAGGTCGTCTAGTTCAATATCTTCTTTTTAGGGGAGAAAAAAATTGAATCTGAAGGAAAGAAAGACATTTGCCTAAGTTTCTTTTAAGGTAGTAAATGATGGAGGCAGTATTCATATGAATTTTTTTCTCATTCCAAAGTCAATATTCTTCACCATACTGCTTTCTATGCACAAGAGTAGTGGCAATGGTAATGGAGGAGAAAATAAATGTAAAAGATTCCGTATATAGAAGCAACTGAATTTGGTCAATAACTGTGAATGGAAATTGAAGAATAGAGAATAGTAAAAAAAAATCTAAGATGATAAAACATGAGAATTAAGGTGGTGAATGGCAATGCCAGACAGAACTTGCTTGGGGGAAAGCAATTTAGTTTTGAGATCAGAGATGATAATGAGGTCAAAGACTTAGTTTAGTGCCTGAATAAATATGAAAGATAGAAAGATCAGTTGTGGTCAGAGAAAACCTTAAGGTTTTGCCTCCTGAAAATAGATCGTGACACAATGGATAGGGTGCTAGTCCTGAAGTCAGAAAGACCCATTTTCCTAAGTTCATATCTAGTCTCAGACATTTATTAGCTGTGTGACCCTGGGGAAGTCACTTAATCCTGTTTGCCTCAATTTCCTCATCTGTAATATGAGCTGGAGATGGAAATGGAAAACTACTCCAGTACCTCTGTCAACAGAACAACAATAAAAAAATTGGGTTGTGTAAAGTCAGACACTGAACATCACAACATCCTGAAAATGATAAAATTCTGAGAGATGGTAAGGTCTTAGATGATCATGTCAGGGTATTTCTGAAAGAGGGTAAAAAAGGAAACCTACAGAGTTGAAGAGGCTTGAGAAAATCTATACTCAGATTTTGGAGAGGAGTCATGAATAAAACCAGTGAAATCCTATAAGATAATACCAGTGAGTGAGGTGAAAAGGAAAACTGTTTGTTTTTTTGTTTGTTTGTTTTATTTTTTAATATATAAAGCTTTTTATTTACAAAACATATGAGTGATTTTTCAACATTGACCTTTGCAAAAACTTTTTTTTCCCAAGCTTTTCCCCTCCTTCCCCCCAACTCCCACCCCTAGATGACAGGTAATCTAATACAGGCTAAATAGGATAAATTATATAACAAATACAATACATGTATACACATCTATACAGTTATCTTACTGCACAAGAAACATCAGATCTAGAAAGACAAGAAGAAAAAACAACCTAAGAAGGAAAACAAAATGCATGGAAATATTCACAGAAAGCGTTAAAATGCTGTGTTGTGGTTCACACTCAGTTACCACAGGCCTCTCTCTGGATATATATGACTATCTTCATCGCTGAACAACTGGTTTGAATCACATCATTGTTGAAGAGAACCATGTCCATCAAAATTGATCATCGTATAGTCTTGTTGCTGTGTATAATGTTCTCCTGGTTCTGCTGATTTCACTCAGCATCAGTTCATGCAAGTCTCTCCAGTCCTCTCTGAAATCCTCCTGTTGGTCATTTCTTACAGAACAATAATATTCCATAACATTCATATGCCATAATTTATTCAGCCATTCTCCAATTGATGGGCATCCTTTCAATTTCCAGTTTCTTGCCACTACAAAAAAGGGCTGCCACAAACATTTTTGCACATGTGGGTCCCTTGAAAAGGAAAACTGTTAAGGTAGTACATTGAAAATATTTGTCTCCCCCAAATGGATATGATTCATATGGAAATATGTAAAAAAAATGAATACATAGTAAACCAAAAACATTTTTTACATGTACCTGGGGAAAGTAAAAATAATAATAGAAAAAGAACAAAAAAATAAAATTATCAGTTTTCTTTTAAGTTTACAGACTTTAGGTTAAAACCCCTGATCTAAACCAAGGCTTCTTAAAATACAAACATACATATATATATTGAAAAGTTGGGGAAATAAATTAGATATCAGCTTAGGAAATCAATAAGGATAAAGGATGATATATGCAAATTATATAGATTTCTACAGAGGAAAAGTCAATAAGGGCTGCTAGAAGAATTTTCTGGAAATGAGGTTGGGGACAGGAATATTCCAAGCCATCTCCCTGGAACTGTAATTCTGGATAAGTAGGAAAATTAGTGATCATTAATAGAAAGAATCGCAATGAACTGAAGTCCTGAGGGGAATGATAATTTCAAATTTGAGACAGGTTGAATTTTGGTTGACAGGTCCAAGGGTGCAGGGGAGATTATTGAGAACAGAATTGGAGTTTGAGGGCCATAGTACAATAATTAAGATAGTTTACTTTGAACTTGGGAGGAGAACAGAAGTAATTATAAATCGAAATAGCACTTTAAGGTTTACATTAATACTTTATTACTCCATAAGTTAGAAAATGAAAATACCAATATTCTCATTTTTCACATGAGGAAACTGACCCAGACAGGTTAACAGATTTGCTCATGATCACACAGCTAATAAGTACCCATGTTTAAAATTCAGGAAATCTGAAAAAACAAACTAATATTTAAGATAACATTTTCCCGCCTTTATGACTTGAATGAAGTATGCTACAGTGGATAGAATGTTGGATTTGTAGTCAGAAAGACAAGGTCAAAACCCATCTTTGACCCAAATTCTGTAAATAAAGTCATTGCTTAACTTCTCTACTCCCATTTTTCACATCTGTAAAATGGGGATAATAATTATCATATCTACATAAAAGGATTTATGTAAGACTTAAATGTGTTAAGGTATTAATGTTTATATCAATTTAAAGGGCTATAAAAATGTCATTATTATTATTATTCAGCAGTGCCAGATACTCATAAGGTTTGCCAGAATTTATCAACCACTACTAATTCCCTGACTTATGCAAGATTTCACATGATTAGGAAAGAAAAGAGGGCAGGTCAAACATAGCTTACAAGAGCCATATGCTCAGCATTTTTGAAAGTCCTCAGAGACAAGAAAGACAAAGAATGAGAAGGGAGTGGCAGGAAATCCAAAATTCCCATTATAAATGCAATAGTCCCAGAAAAGATTCTGAGAAGTGCATTTGGAATAAGAATGAATTCCAGTCATGGGGAATGGCCTGCATGAATATAGAGACACAAATATTGGCAAGTGGAATGCAAAAAGAGAACTAGTGATCTAGTTAAGCTGTAAAAAAAAAAAAAAAAAAAAAAAAAGGCATGAAATGCAGTGTTATAAAATAAAGATAGAAAGATAGGACAGCTAGAAGAATCATTTACATTCAAGCCCAATTTTCTCTTTCCTACAGATGAAGAAACAAAGAACCAGGGGAACTATCTTACATTTACATTTCTCCTTCTCAATTCACACAATTAGTAAATATCAGCGTTGGCATTTGAAATAAGGTTCTCTGTGAATCTAGTATGGTTTCCTCTATTTATTTTGTTTAGGGTATATATTCTAAGATAAAGACTTGTATTTTATCCCATAACAAATTGAGAGCCATTAAAAGTTTCTGAGCAGGAGAGTAACCTGATCACTTATAGATCACTTAAAATTGTCTTGGCAGTTTTTTGAAGGGTTATATATAAAGGAGAGTGACTGAAAATAGGGACTCATTTAAGAAAAGGAAATAGATTGTCCTGTCATAATCACAGAGGGGGTCTCTCTCTTAATCATTTATGACAAGATTCTTGCCTTGAAAGGTTGATTCTTCACCTGGAAGACAGTCATCTACCTGAGAGCCAGTATGGCTTCCAAAAGGGCCAAGGATGTGATTTTTGCTTCCTGATAACTCCAGGAGAAATCCCATGAGTAGAACAGAGGTCTATACACAGCATTCATCAATCTAACCAAGACCTTTGGTACTGTCAGTCATGAATCCTCATGGAAGAACATGGCAAAACTAGATTACCCGCATTCTGGATAATGGACAATGCTTTCACACTTTCCCAATCACCACTGAAGTGAAGGAAGGTTGTGTGCTTGGTCCCATGCTTTTTAGAATGCTCTTTTCAGTGATGTAAAATATCTTTAATAAGAATGAAAATGGCATCAAGATCAGCAATAATAAATTATTTAACTTAAAAAGGTCACTAGCCAAAACTAAAGAGGAGGTAAAATTTTTGTGCAATTTTTTGTTGACAGAGATGATCTTGAATTCAATACAGACTCTGAATCTGAGATGCTACAGAGTATGGATGGATTCTTTACCACTTGTTCTAATTTTGACCTGACAATTAAGACCAAGAAATCAGAAGGTCCCCTCTTTATTGTGGCTGCAAGCTCTGGTGTGCTAGTATTCCTTCTCACCTAGAAAATGCCACCCAGGACTCTGGACTGGATTTGTATGTGGGCAAAGCAATAGAGTCCTTCTTCAGTGCTAACAAAGAGACCCCGAAATCTCCTTTTGACCAGTTATTCAACCCCTTTCTTGTTTGTGGGCTGAGAGCTCAGGAAACAGCTGCTAATTTGGTGGCGTCCAAAGTCTGCTTTTTATTTGCTGGGGATGGGGCTGTGCTGGACTGTGCTGTATGACAAAACTTTCCTGCTGACCTTCTAAGTTGTCTGTGGCTGAAAATTATTTTACTCTGTCCTTTTGTGGGACACAAAATTGCCCCTTCAGCAATTACTTGATGGTTTTATTTACAGGTATTTGGAGACATTTGGGGGAGAGCTCAAGGAAGTCCCTGCCTTTTCTCCCCCATCTTGGCTGTGCCCCAAATGTATTTCTTGAATGCATCTGGGGAAAGGGAGACATATTAGACATTTACAGCTCACTGCTAATAGTAGCTAATTATTAATATAATTCTAAGTTTTCAAATACATTATATATATGCATATATATATTATCTCATTTGAACCTTTCAACAATCTTCTAAGATGTGTGCTATATGCAGACATAGGGATTATGTGATTATGTTGACAGAAAACTCTGATGTGGAAATTCCCTCTACCAACTGAAGTTGAAGTTGGCTCCTTCTCTACAACTTAGAATCTGAGAGTTACTTAGATTATTGAGACCTTAAATCATTTGCCTACAGTCACACAACTAGTTCTGTCTGGCTTTTATGTTATCCATCTATTAGCTATACTATTTATATGCTTCATACTCTGTGGCATATTTTATTATCTCAATTTTACAAAAGTTCAGAAGGGTTAAATGATTTGCCTATTATTACATGGCAAAGGTAAGATTTGAATCCTAGTTCCCTGAAACTAAACCTAGCATGTAATACATTAACCTATGAAAGATGCGAGGGGTTAAAGAAAAAATAATGAGGAAATGGAGACATCAGATAAAAAAATACTCAAGCAAGCAAAAATCTTATTTAAGAGGTAGAACAAAACAGTAGGTATATTTTGCCATCTAACAAGTTAATTAAATTAGAGGGCAGAGATTAGAGAGGTATGCGGGAGTATAGTCTCCCCCTGAAACTCTATCTCAGTGACCTGGCATCATGAAAGTTGGAGAAATCTGTTTTAATGATATTTATAAAACTCATAATAAATTTCTACCTTTTATTGAAATTCTTCTCTTTCTATACCCTGAATTTCTTGAAGCTAGCATTAATTTCTTTCAGACGTTTATCTGAAATTCAATTTGTTTTACATGTCTGTTAAAAGTGAAGTCTTATGAGATTCTTAGAAGAAAACGGTGTTAAATGTTACAGTTAGAAATACAAAATCATGAAATATCCATATATCACATTTGTTCAGAAAGAAGTCAAAGATGAATGAATGAAAAGTCATTTATTAAGTACTTATAATTTTCAAAGAACTGTTCTTTACACTGGGGATACATAGCAATATAGTTTGCTTCCCGGGGAACACAGATAAAATAAAATTAAATAATAAAGCTCTTTGCAAACCTTAAAGCACTATATAAAATATTAGTTATTAGTAAGGATCTCACATTTTAGTAGGAGAGACAATGCATATAAGGAACTTTCAGATGCTAGTCAGAAGGAAAGACCAAATGTCTAAAATCATTTCTGTTTCTGATATTTGACAATGATAAGGACTTTGGTGGCAATAACTTCCTTTTCTAGGTTTTCATAAAATTGAGTTACTGAGGAAGCAGCTTAAAAACTCATGTAATATCTTTGACAGGTGGTATCTTTGCAAGGATTCCTTCTCTAGAGGAAGCCTGTAAGAGTTGTGCCAGCAGCCAGGTGATTGGGCACTTATATTCCCAGAGTTCTATGAAAAGCTCATTGTTGGTGTTGTTGGTTCTGTTTCCTACACCTTCAAGCTTAATTTAAAAGTTAGTCTACAATAACATTAAATGTTACTAAAGTATAATTAGTCAATAAAATAAATATGCCAATGGACGTGATTTTATTTCAAAGGCACAAAACAATGCATAATGGCTTAGACGTAGTTTTTTCTAGAAGTGATATTTCCTTAAAATTCTTGCTGAGGAAATGTCTCTATCTTCCTCACAACAGTCTCACAACTTGTCATCAAATATTTTAAAGGAAAAAAAACACCATTAAAAATTCATAGATTCAAAATTACAGAAATCATGGAACAACTATCCTAAAGAAGTATTTTATACAATCCTCACACATTTTGCAAATTATGCAAATATATTTAATAAAATCAACATTCATTGGAAATGTACAGAAGTCCTCCTCCTCCTCTTTTCCCCCCCATGGGGGCTAACTAGAAACATCTCCCCAGGCACACATCTCCTCATTTTCCTGTTAATCAGTGTTAGTACCTCTTTAACCTCCCAGGGTTTGTTTAAAAAAAAATCTCCAAACTGGAGAAAAGCTGTCTTCTATTGGCCTAACATGAGAGTGAAATGGATAGTTCTGTATATTTTGTGGATAAGACCAAAGTGGAAAATTTTTTCTATATATTCACATTTTTCTGAGGATTTTTTCATTTTTAATTGTGTATTTAGAAAGATATAGTGGAAGAAGTAATCGATGCTTGTAAAATAAATAATTTACAAAAAACTTTTGAAATTGGACTGTCATCTCATTTTTTTTAAAAAAAAGGCAAAAAAGGTGGTGACTAAATAGGAGAGACTAGACTAATGTCCATATAGCCTTTCCTACTACTCTGGAAGTATTTCAGGAAAAGAACATACAATATTTTAAAAGAGTAAAAACAATGAATATTTTGTCGAGATATAGTTCTTGAAAAGAAAAATGAATAAACAATTTGTAAGCCTACATTCCAGTTAAATTGTACTTGTTATTTGTCATTCATAATTTCATCTCTCATTTCTCTGCCTTTTCACATACATTTTTCCATACCTGGAAATGAACTAATTATTTACCCAAGTTAAAATCACTAGTATCTTTCAAAGATTAGGTCAAGCACCATATTCTATCCTTGATCCCCCTCAATTGGTAGTGGCTCGTACCAAATTATAGTGGAACTATTTCATATATTTTATAATGCCTATATTTAGTTTTGTTTAATAAAATGTAAGTGTGGGCTATAGATTTCCAGAACAGAGATAATCACATCAACCCTCACTCATTTCTACTACTGACTTACCTCTTTCTTTTTTTTTTCTCTAAGAGTCAAAAGAACTCTAATAGGTATGATTTGGTATATTCTGAAAAAATTTCCAAAAGTCTAGAAACAATTTGTCAAATTTCTTCAGGCTTCATACATACATATTTCTTGTCCTCTGAATAGCTTCCCTTCTTTCAACTTCAAAACAGCAAACTCAGTCACAATTTATACTGCATGGCTTTAAGGAACATTTGTATGGTATTTTGGTAGAATTTGGGGAGAAGAACAGAGGCCTTATAATGGCTTATGTCTGGAAGAAATTTGTCCCCTAGTATACCAACTTCAAGAAAATGCCATACTCCCCAGACTCCAATAAATATCTTTCAAAGGGATCAAAACCAACTATGGTAAGGGAACACAGATCCATAGGCAGTATAGTACAAAACTTTAAAAACTGGAATAGAGTAACCACCATCTACTTACTATTTTACTCCTTATAGAGGATAATGTTATAACAATGCAATAATATATAGATAGACATGTGTATATATGTATATATGTGCACACATATCATGCCATACAATTTTAAATTATATTTAATAATTAAACTTATTTAATATTCATATAATTCATATAATTTAACAGAAAATAAATTTGTGCACTCATATCAAAATAAACAAGCAAAGAGAATGGAAAAGGGAATGAGATGTTGAAATTCTAACAAAGAAATGAGAGAGAACACAAAGAGGAAAATCAAATGACACAAAAAAATGTAAATAATTAAAGTGCATTGACAATAGAGAAATTTTTTAAAGTCCTCAAAGTCTATTATATACATTTATATGCTAGTAAATCTGAGAATTTAAAGTAAATTGATGATGATCTTAAATCATAAAAACTTAACAAAACATGAAGTAGAGTTGTTGAAAAAAAAAAACAGTTCACAAAACAAAATTGAACACAAAGTAAGTGAATAAAAAATGTCCATAGTCCTGGTAGAATTAGATGTGAATACTATGAAATGATAAAGTGACAATTAATATGTGTACTACAAAAAATATTCTTCATAATGGAAAAAGAAATCACTCTATCGAGTCTCTTTCATGAAATAAATGTAATTCTAATACTGAGACTTATGAAGAAACAAAACAGAAAAAGATCTATAGAGTAAAATCATCAGTGAATTGCCTTTCCCACAGTTAGATAGCTGGTGTCAAATTTGGAATTGAATGACAGATTTTCTAAAATGAAGATTAGCATTCTTTACACTATACAAAATTGCTATATATACCCCAATCATTGATCTATTTGGAGTACAATTCTTTCTGGAGACAATGTATTAAGTGAATTCTCAAGTTAATATGCCATCAAGCATGTTCATGTCTACAAGTAAATCAATCAAGAATTATTTATTGTTAACTCCATTCCAATTACTGTGTTTAATAAGCATTGGGAATCTAAAGTAAAATAAATACAGTCACTGCCCTCAAGGATCTTACATTCTAATTGAAAAGAAAACATGCAAAATCAAAATGTAAAGATAGAATGGGATTGGGAAGATTTCCATCTGTTAAAGAAATCAGAGAAGGAGTAGAACCTCAATTGAGTCTTGAAAAAGTGTTAAAACTTGGATTTATTAGAGATTCCAGAACCAGAGGTGGGAATTAATACACTTTTTGTTCAGTCATTTCAGTTGTGTCCAACATTTTTGAGCCAGTTTATGGTTTTCTTGGCAAAACTACTGGGATTCTTTGTAATTTCCTTCTCCAGCTGATTTTATAGATGGGCAAACTGAGGTAAACAGAATGAAATAACTTTTCCAGCTAGCAAGTGTCTGAGACCAGATTAGAAATCAGGAAAATAAGTCTTCCTGCCTACAGGGTTGGTACTCTACTGTGCCCCTTTACATAAGGTTAAAACAAAGTGAACTTTATTATTTAGTACAGATTTGTAACTGGAAGGAGAGTTCACATAGAAAACAGTGGTCATTCAATGATGATATAGATGATGGACTGCAGAATTATAGAACTAAAAGGAACCATTGGAATGAAAGTTGAATCTCTTCATTTCTCACTATTGAAACCTTGATTTTTAAAGTTGTTTCCATGTTATTAGATTCACAGATAAGAAGCAGGGTAGTTCTAGAATGAAGGAATTGGTGAGAAGAAAGGATTAATTTGATTAACAAAATTATTTGAAAAGGGCAAAAAATGAAAATAAAAACTTCTACTCTACAGCAAATATGCATAAATTGTTTGTAAACTAGATTAAACTCAGTAAGATTTTGATTAAGCCAGCTTCAGTCTATAGATCAGACATCTTTTACATCCCCTCTAGTCATCTTTCTTGACCATGCTGTCCTCTGACCTACTGCCACACATCCATTACCAGTATTAATTATTCATTTGGACTCTATGTGCTTCACCTGTAGTAGAGCCTTCCAAGCTCATATTGGTCTGGTCAGCCATAAACAGATACACTGTAACTTAATTCCAAGATGGTGTTGACATTTTGGTCCTCTTCAGTAAGGAAGCACAACAACCATCAATATCATCTTTTCCCTTGTTCTCTTCCTCCTTTTCTAATTCATTTTGCTTTGAACTCAATAATAAGATCAGCATTGTACCACAGTTCCAAGAAAAGACATGTGAACTGGCTTTACTGTGATTCAATTCAACAATCTTTGTTGCCCTAGACAATCTTCCTGGTCACCTGTCCCATATATATGGTGACCTTATTTATTGGAATTTAGATCCCTTAAAGGTATAAACTATATCCCTTTTATATTGATATATGAGTGTTTTGTCCATTATATGTGCTTTAAAATGATTATTATTCATTAGTTGACAAATATAGTGCGTGATATATGTATCATCAGAGAAGAAAATAATTAGACCATAAGAGTTAAAATATTATGATCAACTATTTTTTTAATTTATGGCTAGGAAGTTAATAAAAGGAAAAAGAAGAGGACATTTTGGAAAGGAGAAATCTCTTAAGGTAAAAAGAAATATGAGGGATGGGGAGTGGTCCAATTTCTCTGGAAAATAACTACTTAGGGCAGAATTGTTTGCAGTAACATTTGAAATGTAAGATGGTACCAGCTTGTAACTGATTTGAATGCCATATTAAACAATTTGAGCTGTATTAAATAAGCAATAGGGAGCCATTGGAGGATTTGAGAACATGAGCAGATAAGCAGAAATAAAATAATCTAATCATACTATAAATAATAATTTGAATGGGAAATTGGAGAGAAAGGTGGGAAAGGAAAGAGTGAAAAATAGCTATGACTTCTAACCTAGGAGACTGGAGAACAGTGGTATCACTGACAGAAATAATGAAATCAGACAGAAGAGAAGATTTGGGAGAGAGAGGAGGGTGGGAAATCATAAGCTCACTTTTGGAGAAATGTGTTTGAAGGCATAAAAGAGATATAACTTGGAATTAGAGGCAAAGATAAGACTCATAAAGCAGATGGTGTCACCTTTTATAAAAAAAATATAGACACTATTTTTTTGTTTGGACTTGCAGTAGTCCACACTCGTAGTAGATATATCCCCCCTCCAAATGGGGGTAAAGATGCAAAATAGAAGGGTGATGGCAAGAAGATGGGGCTGTAATTTGGAGCTTACACCAAATGATTTCTAATTTCCTATTAATGTAAAAGGCAGTCATCAACCGTGATGTAGGGGGAATGGATAGCTTACTAAGAATGATATTCTTGAATAATCCCTATAGTAAGTTAACCAAAAAGTTGATAAGAGACAAAAACCAGAATTTGCCAGCAGGGACTAGTTACAAATTAAAATTGCAGAGTACAAATTTAAGTCAGGCTAGATTTTTTCAGTTTCAAGACTTTTTCCAAGTTTGATTTTTGGTCAGAAGAGTAGAGAAACAAATGATGGTGATTTTAGGATGGAGATATGCAGGGTAGTCAATATCAGTGGAACTAGAGATATTAGAATGTTTTAGAAGGTAGCAGTGAAAAACTTTTTTTTAAATTTTTTTTAATAAAGCTTTTTATTTACAAAACATATGAGTGACCTTTCAACATTGACCTTTGCAAAAACTTTTTTTCCCAAGCTTTTCCCCTCCTTCCTCCCACCCCCACCCCTAGATGAGCAGTGAAAAACTTAATTGTGAAATGGGAGGCAAAAGACAAATGGGGTCAGGAGGGAGCTAATACACTTCTAATTCAAAATCTGTACTCCTGTGATAAGTAGGAAAGTGGGAAAATATTTTAATGCCTTTATGAAAACTGAAGTCAGGTTTGGTTACTATGAAACAACCATGATAATGGCAAAATAACAATGAATTTGCAGTCAGAAGTCCTGGATTCAAATCCAGACTTTGCCATTTTTCAGTTCTATGACATTGGATAACAGTTCACTCAATCTCCCTACATTTTAATTTGGTCATTTATACAAAGGGAATTTTAGATTACATCATCTTTAAGATCCCTTTCTGCTTTAACATTCTGATTCTATAAAATCACAGATAAGGATGTTTATGTACAGACATGAGAGGAAGCACATAATCTTAGGGCATCATGTTGAGAAAGGCCAAAATATAACAGTGCAGAGTGAAGGGGTGAAGGAATAAGATGTTATAGCAAGAAAGAAAAATATCTCCATTACAATTCAGAGTGCAAGGCAAAGAGAAATTTCTCTCTCTCTCTCTCTCTCTCTCTCTCTCTCTCTCTCTCTCTCTCT
>JAJPUD010001637.1:273983-299128 GCA_023553655.1 Myrmecobius fasciatus | reverse complement strand
TCTCTCTCTCTCTCTCTCTCTCTCTCTCTCTCTCTCTCTCTCTCTCTGTGTCTCTCTGTCTCAGTGTGTGTGTCTGTCTCTGTCTCTATCTTGCTATTATTCTATCATGACTATTCTATGTTTATCTTATTTCTTCAAATAAACTGTTACAAATGGAATATGTTTGCTATCAATATCTCCATTTTGATGATTTTAAAGTTGAACTTAAAAATCATGTTATCTAACTCCATCATTGTTGAGACTGAAACTTGACAAAGAAAAAGAGGGGAGAAATATAGCTCATTATGGAAGTAAATATATAAATAAATAGAATAAAAGTAAAATAAGTTTAGTAGAGGAGAAGGAGGAAGAGGAGAAGAAAAAAAAGGAAGAAGAGAAGGAAGAGAGGAAGAGGAAGGCAGGAAGACACGAAGGAAGGAAGGAAAAAGGGAAGGAAGGAAGGAAGGAAGGAGGGAAGCAGAGGGAGGAAAGGAGAGAAGGAAGGAAGAAAAGAAAGAAGGAAGAAAGGAAAAAAATTTAAATGGTTAACACAAAGGATCCAGTCAAATCAGAGAGCTTAAGGATAATGTCCTTGCAAGTGTAATGTTTTTTTTGGAAGATTACCTTATATAAATTTTAATTAACAAATGCCCAAACAAATAAAGGGTGCTATATTCTGTAGTATAATTTTATAAGGCTCTCATGTTTGCTTCTGGCTATTTTATTGCTAGCATTAACAGCAGAGAGAAAATGCAACTGTGTAACAATTCACAAGCAAATTGAGTAATGATGATAACTTGAGCCAAGTCGAGGGAAAAAACAACAGCAAAATAGCTATTACTGGTCACAAAACTCAAGCTGAGGAGAAATATAGGACACAAACCTATAAATGACCAAAAAAAAAAAAAAAGAAAAAGAAAACTGATCCATCAAATTTAATTTTTTTTTTATTTTTTTAGTTTAATTGGTTTAAAATATGCACACATTACTAATTTTAAAAGTTTCTCCCTTTATGGAGATTTAGTGCTGAGTTATGCAATTGAAAAATCCCCTTTCTTATTTCATACACAGATAGATATACACATTTATACATAGCATACATATGTGTCCGTGCGTTTATATATACATATATATGGGTGGGTGTGTATGTGTAAAAAGCATGTACATTAACTTGAGACTGATTTGCATGAAATTTTGCATTTTCATACTTCTTGATACTAACCAAGGGAACAGCTTTGACTGAATTTTGTTGCCCATGTAGTCGCTTTCCAATTATTATTTTTCACTTATAATTTTCAGTGTATTTTTACTGTAATTGAACAGAAGGAGAGTATTTTATACTTTAAAAAGATAATATCTGGGACATGGTTCTCTTCAACAATGAGATGTTTCAAACCAGTTCCAGTTGTTCAGTGATGAAGAAAGCCATAAACACCCAGGGAGAGGACTGTGGGATCTGAGTGTGGACCACAACATAGCATTTTCATGCTCTCTATTGAGGTTTGCTTGCATTATGTTTTCCTTCTCAGGTTTTTTGTTTTGTTTTGTTTTGTTTTGTTTTTTGTAGATCAGGTTTTTCTTGTACAGCAAGATAACTGTATAAATATGTATACACATACTCGATTTGTCAAGTATTTTAACATAAGTAACATGTATTAGACTTCCTGACATCTAGGGGAGGGGGTAGGGGGAAAGAGGGAAAAATTTGTAACAGAAAACTTTGCAAGAGTCAATGTTGAAAAACTACCCATGCATACATATGTTTTGCAAATAAAAAGCTTTTATAAAAAAAAAAGAGAAAAAAGAATGACCTTAAGAAGCACCAAAAAAGGTAATATCTGATGCTTAATATACTTCAGAAATATTATAATGAAATGTTTAAAGCTTTTCTCTAAGAAAGATTTTTTTTTTATTTTTAGGAGTAAATAACCTTAAAAATCAAGCTGTTTTTGAATGAATGGCTGGGTCTATAAAATCACAATTCACTTTTAGCAAATCATTCCAGCACTTAGTGTTCAATGGCACTTGGGGAGTTTTTACACAAAATGCTCCAAGGATCCTGGCACCCTCATTGTAGAAGAGGAGTCAGATACTAGATGTAGATGACAGCTTATAGTTCACTATGACTACCACCAATTCACAGTGCCATCACCAAATAATAATAATGGATGAGGGAAAGGGGATAGAATATTGCTGCTGACATGCCATTCTGCTAGGCTATCTGCGAGTCTGTGGATTCTATACCACTATTTTTTACTATGAGAACCAAGATTATGGAAATACATATTAAGCATATTAGCTCCGTCCCAACAATACTAGAAATCAGAACAAAGACAAAAAGGAAATCTTTAATATGAGGATTCCAGATTGTGTCTGATTAGTTTTAAAATAATCATAAAAAATTGAAATCAGTGAGCTAATGAATTAAAAAATAGTGGCCATAGCTGCTTCACCACCTTCCAAAGGATTTTTGCTGCCTTTAATATTGATATTCATCTGCGGCAGTTAAGTAGCATTGAAGATTGAGTGATGGAGCTATTATATCTAATTACCCTATGTACATTCAACCCACTACTGATCAAAGGACACCTTAAGAAACTTGAAAGGTCAAAACAAAACAAAAAAGGTGGTAGTGGGAATTCTTTGCATTTATGGGTTAAACTAGGTGGCTGCTGAAATCCCTTCTGAAACTTAAATTCTATAATTGTCATTTCACCCAATCTTCTCATTCTATAGATGTAGAAACTGAAGCATAAAACCTGAAGTTATTGTACAAGGTAGCTACAGAATTGGGACTAAAATCTATATCTTCTGACACAGCACAATATTCCTTTCAATATACAATAATAGATGAGTTTCATATACAGTAGGACTTCATGATTCAGAAAACATTTTCCATACATTATCTCATTTTATCCTTATGATATTCCTATCCAGTATATAGAACAGTATTATCATGCATATTTTAGATAAGAAAATTAACACTCAGAAAGACTTGTTCAATTACCTATAGTCCATATCTAGTAAATGAAAGAACTAGAATTTGAATTCAAGTTATCTTACTCCAAATATACTAGAGAACCAAATTAATTCATGGTACAAGGAATTTCAACAGCTAATTTAGGGGGAAAGTATAGACAAAAGATGCTTATAGTGTAGTAAAATTTTGGACAAAACTCATGGAATTCTTGTGGGCCAAGTGGAAAGAAATGCCATGATAAAATAGTTAAGTAGATTCCTAATGACTATACTCAAAGTATCAATAGTAATGAGTTTATATTGTTACTTTTTAAGGAATTCTCCAGTTAATTGGTCCAAGAATCTGACCTTGGATTTCTGCTGCACAACACAATGAATTAAATGGCGTATCAATGGAATCCTTATCAAATTTCTATATGACATGGGATTAGCTTACATATTAGATGATTAAGAATCTAAAAATATCTTAATTGGATATAATATATCTAATAAAATGAAATATAAAATAGATAAATGTAAAGAAACAAATTTAGGCTCAAAAATTATGGTCAGTAACTCTAGTTAGAGTGAATTGCTACCTGGCTGGATGGTATATGAAAAGCTATTTTTAAATGATAACAGTACATTGACAATATTACTAGCAAGAGCCAGAAAACATATTTACTCAATATTGATTAGGTACTTATTGTTGGATTGCAAAGTAAGCTTTGTTCTCCAAAGCATTTTTAAAGAAAATAAATGTTTAAAAATGTAAAAGGAATCAGAGAACAGCCACTAAAAATGTTCAAAGGGTTGTAAAATATATTCAAAAATTGGAGGAGAAAGGATGATGACAAAAGAGGTTATTTGGCATGGAAAAAAAAGAAGGGTAAGTGATGGTATTAAATGGTAGGGAAAAGTTGATATCCCCCCCCCTCCAGAAATGTCTATTCATGTGTTCACTGTCAATTGTAGATATGCTGAGTTTAAGATATCTATAAGACATTCAATTCTGGGTATCCAAAGGGCAGTTGAAGGTGAAAGAATGGCAATCAGGAAAGGGTGAGGGATAAATGAAAAGATTCAAGAATTTTCTGCATAGAGATGATAGCTGAATTCATGGGATCTGATAAGTTCAACAAATAAGAAAATATAAGAAAAGGAAGAGAACCTAGGGTAGAGATTTGGGAGACAACCACAGCAGGCGTGACTTGGATGACAATCTAGATGACCGAATATGAACTTGGAGTTTTGAGGTGGCCAACAATTTAACTTAGACCATGTGTATGCCTGGGGAAAACCAATGTCTCCAGTTGATGGCTAATGCTCCTCTCTTATACTATTTTCTCAGACACATTATAATAATATTCTTGTGGCTTTGTCTGCTTTGGGTGTGTCACCAAATTCACCCTCAGGGCATTTCCAAAACTGTTGCTAATACACAAAAACAGTTTCAAAATTTCACCTTGCACATGTTTCTGTGGTTTTTGATACAGAATAGAGACCCTCTAGTGTCTAATTTAAACCTTTCATAAGCAACATCATTAAAATAAAATAATAAAATAGCCTTCAGATAAAACTCCAATTAGCACTATACTTTTATCACAGTTTTTATCCCCTTTGGGTGAAATTATGAGGGGGTAATTCATTTTCTAAAAAGAAATGTGCTGAATATATTCCTAGAAAAATGATATGTTTCAAATCTGCTATCCTAAAGAGAAGTAATCTTACATCAATACAGTATTCATATTAAGAAGGTAAAAAACTGTTCAGTTAGGTAATATAACTCTCAGGTTCACAGATAAATTTTGATTGTGTTTTCTTTAATTAGTACTTTTAAACCCTAATGTTTTTCTCCTTTGCTTTATTTGTTTCTTTTTTACTTTTTCACCTTATTTTCTTGTTTGGGAGATGATGGCCCATGGCAATAAAAAAAATTTTAGTCACTGTAAGGGGTTCCTACAGGATGTTTTCAAAACTATTTTTCTTTTACATTTTTCAGTCACAATACTAACGATGCTTTTTGAGAGAGACATGGTAGTATCACAAGAAATCTTTGAAATTTTCCCTCTCTTGATGGTGTTTTAAATTTTAATATGGAAGGCAGAACAATAGAAACTGTACTAGAATTTAGTCTCATTTCTAGAAGAGATGGACAAGATCCATTAAAGAAAATCAATCAATCAATAAACATTTATTAAGAGCTATATAAATAGACATAAACAAAAAAAAACAATCTCTACTCACAAGGACTTTATATTTTGATGAGAGAAAGAACAAGAATGTGTGTGTATCTAGCTATCCATCTATCTATTTATATGTATGAATGTACATGTGTGTATGCATATAAAAAATAAACATGAAAACAATAAATACAAATAAATGCAAGGAGATAAATATAGGGTACATAGGAAGGGAGGATATTAACAATTGGAAAGAAAAGGAAAAGTTTAATAGAGAAGTCTTTTGGACTTTATCTTGAAAGATAGACTTTTACATATAACTGAGGATTCTATTTGAGAATATTCTTCCATACATAGGAGTTAGCCAATACAAAAGCATGGAGATGGGAAATGCCATAATAAGTAATAGAAATGAAGAAAGGCCAGTTTAGGTGAATTTTAGATTACAGAAAGGAGAGTAATATACAATGAAGTTTGAAACATAGATTGGGCCAGATGGTAAAAGGTTTTAAAAGCTAAATAGAAGAGTTTATGTTTTATCCTAGAGGCAATTGGAAACCACTGGAGTTTATTAAGTTTATAGTTTAGGTGCTAAGATATTAAATGAATTTCCCAAGGCCTCAAAGTCAATATGTGTCAAAGACAATACTTAACTAATGTGGAAGCCAACTAGTTCTCTATCCACCTTTCTACATTGTTTCAGTGGATAGTTCTTTTGGGGTCATTTCTTTTATTTTCGGAGCATACACTATACAATTAAAACACCAAATCTTTTAGATTAAAACACAAAACAGCGGATTCTGGTTCCTAAAAAAACAAACAAACAAAAAACCCAACACTTAGTACTTATCAAACTTCATTAAATGATTAGAAATTAGCTACTATTAGACACCTACTATGTTCCAGGCAATGTGCTAAGCTATGTTTGAATTTAGAGTGGCAGTATCTACAGAGACTGATAATAGTTATTAAGAAGAGATCTTTGAGTTTTCAAATGCCCCAAGAATCTGACATGCTCCTTATGACCTGGACACCCTTGTATGTTTATTCAAAGAAGAGATGAAATTAATCTAACTATTGTTTTCTGGTTCAAGGAGTCTGAATAAATTTTGGCACAGGTAATTTGAAATGTGGCCAATGTGGTATCAGTCCTGAGCGGGAGGCAAATTCTACAGAATTCTGAGGTTAGGCTCAGAGTGCCAGGAGGGAAAAATCCCTTTATGTAATGGAAAGGCTGAACAAGCCCATATACTATTGTTGGGACTGCAGACAGCCAAATCCCTGTGGCAATGAGGTGGAGTGTTATAGCTCATGCCATCCAGTTTGGCAGTGTGGATACAGCCTATAAATGTTCCTTAGCATTATACCTCTTTGGTATGATCATTATGGCTTTTATTAGAGTCCTTTCAATCTAGAGGCATGAGTTTAAGTTCTGAACTCCAAGTAGAACTTTATAAAAGAAAAAGCTATTTTCCATCACACTTTCTCCAGAAGCATCCATAATGATTCATACCTTTCATGTGCTCCTAAAAGTTGCTATACTTGTGAGTCACTTATACCTAAGGTTTTGTTTAATACCAGATGGCCCTATACTTTTACATCCTATTTATGCCTAGAAAGGCAAAGCAGCATTAAAATTGCCCCCAATAAAAAAAAGTTTTCAGATAGTATATTCTTCTTATATATTTACATTTAAACATCTTATAAGACTTATAAGACTTATAGCCATAGTAAATAGTAAAGATTAAAAATATGTAGATGCTTTAAGAAATAATTATTGAATAGGGAAGTAAAGAATAGAAAACCTTTTATAACTATATTGATATGGTGACTATTGCTACCAATTTGCTAAATATTAATACTGAAGGAATGGCACTCAGCAGGCCTATGTAAATGGCCAAAGCTGGGTCTGACCCAATAAAATGTGATTGATCACCTGTGTAGATCGAAGGCTATGGTTGTCTAACCATGTGATGATGGGCATTCTAGGCTGCAGAAAGGCTTCCCCTTCCTCTTTTGTCAAATTGCTTTCTAGTACTAATATGCTGACCTTTGGGCAACTCTCAAGGGCAATTTCATGTAGTTTTGTCAACCATATGACCAGCTTCCTCCCTTGGAGCTGTCTGATGTCCTGTCCTCGCATAATCAGAGGAGTCAATGATGAGCTAAATACAACAACCTCTCATTGATAATTTTATATGACTTGTGAATGATGTTATAAATATCCAAATGGCCCTCAGCAAAAAAAAAAATCTTACCCCTATTCTAGGAAGACTTAAACTTGGACAAAGTTATCTCATCATTGGTCCAAAGAGAATAGGATTTTTTTGTAAAACTCTACTTGCCTATCCAGACTATAAAGAGAAAGAAGTCATTCTACCAGGATATCTCATTAACAGAGCCACATGGCAGAGGTGGGGAAATTGGAAGTGTTCCTTACAAGCACATGTCTGAAACAGATGGAGGTACTCATTTTTTACTTTAGTGGGGATAAATGAAGACACTGTGACAATGAGATGGTAAATAGAGTGCTGGAACCGAAGTGAGGAAGACATGAGTCAAAATCCAGTGTTAGACAATTACAAGCTGTGTGACCCTGAGCAAATCACTTGGTTTATGTAAATCTAAGTTTCTTCATCTATAAAGTGGGAATCAAATAGCACCAATCTCTCAGGGCTGTTGTGAAGAATAAATGAAATATTATTTTTAAAGCTTTCTGCAAATCTTAAAATATTATATAAACACTATGTCTTACTGTTTTTGTTGTCATTGTTAATAGAGTTGTTACTGTTGTGGCTATTGTCAGTCATTTCAGTCATGTCCAACTTTTCATAACCCAATTTAGGATTTTCTTTGCCAAAGATCCTCAAGTGATTTGTCATTTCTTTTTCCAGAAAATTTTACAAATGAGGAAAACAGAGTAAAGTGGCTTAACCAGGGTCACACACCTAGTAAATGTCAGAGGTCATATTTAAACTCAGAACAATCAATCTTCCTGATTCTAAGCCCATGCTTTATCCACACTGTGCCATTTAGGGGCAACTGCCCCTGTTGTTAGAGAAGAAACACTAAATAAGTCATAAGCTCTCAGAATCTTAAGGGACCTTATCATAAAACCATAAGATTGTAGATTTATAGTTGCAAGCACCCTTAGAAATCATCTATTCTAACTCCCTCCTTTTATGTGAGAAAACTGGGGATATTCAAGCTTTCTTGAATATGAGCCTAGCACTCTATTTACATAAACATGCCATTTTCTTGATCTTCTTTACTCTACAGCGATTGCTATATCTTTTATGCCATGCTATCTTCTTGAACAGTCATATAAATTCATTCTTTTTGAAATAGGAAATCTCACCCAAGATCACAGAATTATAGATTCGAAGCTATAAGATATCTTAGAGATAAGAATCATAGAATAACTACACACCCATCATGTATTGAGTGAATAATAGTCTATGTTCAGGGTTTTATATTTATTCCAATTAAATTTCATCTTGATCCTTTTGACCCATAATTCTAGTGAGCTAAGATTTGGAGTACTGATTCTTTAAAAGGTAAACTATTGTCCATGTTCAAAGAAGACCAAAAAATAAAGTTTTGTATTATTTTAATATTCCAATTTTATGTAAAACTGTTACCACTCTTTCTGAAATTGGCAAAGATATGACTGAAAAGCCAGTGTGCTAACCAGAAGCTCTTTCTAAAGTTACTGCATCTGAAAAGAGTGATGGGATAGCGATGGAATAAATGACCTCTTAAACTTTCTTGTAGCTGACTTTAACATAAACTTTGTGTGAAATACTACAGATGAAAGAAAGAATGAAGATAATTCAAATACTGTGAAAGCAGTTGAATATATGTATATAGTTATTTAAGGTGAGTCTGTGACACACCTAAATTTTCAACCAATATGTTGTTCAGCACAACATTTAGCAATTATATTATAAAAAATGCAGGGAACACTAGATTAACTCATTAGCTCAAGTATCCTCAACAGAAATAAAGGTATAATGCCCATATTGAATAATTCAGTTAGTTTTTTTTTTTTTTGCAAAAACTAACTCAGATCCAAGTGAAAGGAAAGAATTTTAAAGGAGGGTTATCAAAGAAAAAAATAATTATTTATAAAGTAATTTGCAAATGCACATTGTTAGAGGAATGCTAAACAGCAACACATGTTGTGAATTTATTAAGAATAATTTTCTTTGCATTAATAACGAAAACCATGCAAATCATCTCTCTCAATATGTCAACTTCTTTATAATGACTGATGGAATGGTTTGGAATATTAACTCCTGCTTTATATTTGAATCACTAAATGTGGCTAAGTCTAATATAAGTCTTAATACAATAGTGTTTTAAGAATGTAGAGAAAAGTTTTACTTGATCCAGATATACTTTGGGAAATGTGACATTTGACATTCTGAAATAATCAATTTGTATAGCTACTTTTTAGGGTACAGATGAAAGGCTATTTCCTGATCTCTCTTCCTTCAAACATTCTGTGCTTTACTTAC
Organism: Myrmecobius fasciatus; assembly: GCA_023553655.1. Lineage (NCBI taxonomy): Eukaryota > Metazoa > Chordata > Mammalia > Dasyuromorphia > Myrmecobiidae > Myrmecobius > Myrmecobius fasciatus. The sequence goes on along the minus strand of JAJPUD010001637.1, from coordinate 289,488 downwards.
TAGACATTAGTGTTTTATATATTATAAGCATTATCAAACATTTAATTAGCAAGCATATGCTATATACCAATCCTGGGTGGATATAGTATCAGATCTAAAGTCAGGAAGATTCTCTTCCTGATTTCAAATCTGTGTTCAGACACATACTAACTTTGTGATTCTGGGCAAGTCACTTAACCTTATTTGTCTCAGTTTCATCTGTAAAATGAGCTGGAGAAAAAAAGGACAAACCACTCCAGGAAAACCAGAAATAGGGTCACTAAGAGATGGATATGGCAGAAGCAACTGAACAACTATAACAAACAATAATACTAGGCTAGATGCTATAGATAGAAAAACAGAAGTACAACAAATCCTGTTCTCAAAGAGCTTACAACTATGCTGACAACATTTGTGTGTGTGTACATATATACTGTACAATAGGACAGCAAAGTGATGACATTCAGTCACTTCCTTTTTCCTTCTACCATAACTCTTCTATTGGTTTATTACCTAACTGGGTTTCGTAGTATAATCATTATCTCTCTGCCCTAGGAATTTGCAACAGAAATACTCATAATTCTTTCTTTTTCAAATTCAAACATGTATTATGTGGTCAGGCATCATACTAATCTCTTTCCAAATATTATCTCAATTGATCCAAAGCAAAGATAAGATGAGGCTGAATTCTAAAAATGGGAGATGGCTAGTACAAAAGTGTGGAGAAGGGAACTATCATATAGGAGAGATGAGAGAGGGAACAAGCATTTATTAAGTACCTACTATGTGTCAGAAACTGTGCTAAGCACTTTACAAATATCATTTCATTTTATTTCATAGTAATACTGGGAGGTAGATACTGTTATTATTCTCATATATAATTGAGAAACTGAGGCAGACTTTCTCAGAATCACATAGTTGATAGAGAATCACATCTTATCTGAAGCCAGATTAGAGCTTGTTTTACAGACTTCAGGCCCAAGTACTACCTTGCTACTAGGCAGTTAACTGATTGTACTATAAAATATGGAAAGAAAAATGGTATATAAGAGGTATGAAATATAGATTAGGATCTAGTTGTGAAGGTTTTAAAGATGGTGAGCCAAATCAGGAGGCTATTGTAATAGTCTACATGAGACATGACAATGTCCTAAACTAAGGATGTGGATGTATGAATAATGAGAAGAGAGCAGATATGAGCTGTGGTTGAGGAGGTAGAGATGTCAGGACATGACTGTTATATGTAGTAGAGAAGATAACAAAAAAAGGGAGGAAAGAAGAGAGAAAAAAGGGAGAGAATGAAAAACAGAAACAGAGACAGAGACAAACAGAAAGAGAAAGACAGATAGAAAAGAGAGAAAAGAAAGGCAGAAAGAGGAGAGGGGTGAGGAAGGAGACGAGATAGAGAAGAAAAAGAGAAAATAAAGAGAAAAGAGATAGAATGAGACAAAAAGAGGAAAGAAAATGGGAGACAAGGAAGAGAAGAGAGAAAAAGGGAGAAATTTAGAGGAAAGAAAAGAGAGAAGGGGAAATTGTACTGCACTGCTCCCTTCCTATAGAGCTCCCTCCCTAGTGGTGGCCACCAGGAAAAAGAAAGGACAGAGAAGAGAGGAGAGATGTTGCCGAAAGTAAGGAGAAAGAGGAAAGATAAGAGAGAAAAGAGAGGGGAGAGAAAAGAAAGAAAGAGAGAAGAGAGAGAAAAGGAAGAAAGGAAAGGGAGAGAAGAGAAAGAAGAAAGAAAGGAGAGAAGAAAGAGAGAAGAAAAGAGGAGAGGTAGGAGACAAAATAAGGAAGGGAGATGAGAGGAGAGAGGAAAAAGGAGACAGTGAGAACTAGAAGAAAGAGAGGGAAAGAAGTAGAGAGAGAGTAAAAAGAAACAAGAAGGAAATAAGAGGAGAAAGAGAAAAGAAATAGACACAGAGAAAAACAGAGCTAGAGAAAGACACAGAACATGTATGAAGTGCAAGAAAGCAAGAGAGCCTCTCCCCTTAAGTTTACATTCTAAAGGTGGAAGATGAAACAATGATAATGAGGAGCTGGAAGAGGGAAAAGGTTTCTACATAGGGAAAAAAATAACTGCTGAGGAGGAAAGCCTGAAGAAGGAAGGAAAGAATTCCAGAGCAGTGAATCATTAGTACAGTAGACAAAGGCTGAGATCCCTTTTGAAATAGAGGTCTGACCAGGCAGTAATCAATCTGAAAGTGAAGTTTTTAAATGGAAGTTTCTCCAGACTGTCAAGGCTGGTGAGGAAGTAGAAAAAGATAGCATATTGAATTTGTGATGCTCATTAGCTTATCCAAATGTCTAATAGTCAATTAATGGTTCTTCACTGGAAGTTAGGGAAACAATTAGGGCTAGATATATAGAACTGGAAATCATATACTTGGGAAAGACAATTAAATTAAAGTGCATCCACAAGCACAACATATTAGAAAGTGCACACAGAATAGGAGTACCCCACAATAAAGGACCATGCTAAGTATAATGGTAGAACAAAAAAGACTGAGAAGCATCTCAAAGAATAGAAGGAAAATCAAGAAAGAAAAAGAAGTATCACAAAAACTTACCAAAAATATATTGGGAGAGAAAAAAGTAATTGATACTGTCAAAAGTTACAGAGGTCAACATAGATGAGGATTGTAAAAACACCATCAGAAGTACCAATTAAGAGAATATTGGTATCTTTGAAAATAGTGTTTTTAATCAATCTATGAGAACAAAACACATTGCAAAACTTGGAGGTATAGGAAGGAGGTAGAAGCAACCACAATAGACCACACTTTTAGTTGGTTAGTGATAAAAAGGATAGAGGGGATATAGGAGTTGATATCATGAGTAAGCTGTGCAATGGTTTAATGCATATTTGTTAATGCCATTTTTTATTTAAGTTTTTATTTTGTTTTTTTCTAAAAAAAATTTCTAGTTCCAAATGGCATGTTTGAGATTTAGCATCAAATGATGAGATTGATGTTCAGGAACCAAATTCTAGGGTTCAGTCACATGAAGAATTCACAAAGGCCATTCTCTTTGACAAAAGGTAGGTTTATTTAGGATAAAAGGCTACAGACAAAATAAAGATAAACCAGGAATTGTAAATATAGAATAGAGTTGGGAGAGTACATAGCAAGGAAAGAAGTTTTAACTATTAACAATGGAAAAGATAAGTTCCCTAGTAGAACTCACAATTAACCAGGAGAAAGGGAACACTCTGAAGTGGGATCATATCCGTAAGTGGCAGGCTAAATCCATAGAGGAGTTTATCACCTCAAAAAAGTTAGTTAAGCTAATAGAAGGAGCAGGGCAGGAGAAGGCAGGGGGAGAAAGAAAGGCACCAGTAGACAGAGTGCTGTAGTGGGCTATAATCCCAAAATGGATTCAGTAAAGATGACGTGGGCCATAAATAGATTTATGGGAGAAATTAAACCTCAAGGGTTTGACATCTTGGGTTTCTGACTGAACATAGCAAAGTGCTGCTACTCACAACTTTCACAAAGAGTGGGACTATAAGGTTAAATTGATCCCCATCAGTGCCCTTCCCTGTTTGTTTCAGGAAGTAATTCCATCAATATTCCAGTCTTTCTCTGCAACCCTACTTAGTCATCAGCACTACTTTATCTGAAAGTAGAAGAAAATAGTTACCTATCACAATGTGATTATATGAAAAGGGTCAAAAGACCATGCTCACCCTTAAATGCCTCCTACTGATTTGCCATTGTCTGTTTTCCCCCACAGATACAGGTTAAACCACAATGGTTCAAACATAAAATGTCCAAGTGTTACTTGGAATGTAGTTATTGTTTGCTAATTAGTTCAATTCATATATCATAGTAACTAGGTTGTACCTTGAGCCCTGAGAGGATAATTTATAGAACAGATAATTGAAGAGATAGAAGGGAGTAAACTGAAAAAATTAAGTTTGAGTACAAGAGGTAGCATAATAATCATAGGCTATGGAGATATGACTTAGCATAATGGGAAGTTTTGAGGTAAAGGGATAATGGGAATGTGAAGAAAAATAAGCCAAAAGCAAAGTTTGTCAACTACTCAAATATTCCTCAAATTGCCCAGATTATCCCCTTTAGTCTTGCTTTCAAGTTAACTTCAAATTAGGGCATGAGCTATTTGGCAGCATGAGACAGGAGAAAGAATGTTGGAATTGGAATAAAAGGAGTAGAATTTGAATCTTTTTTGCCATTTGTTCTGTTTGACTTTGATCAAGGCATACTCTTAATATAATATAGCTTCTAAAGGCAGATAGCTTCTGGCCTCAGGATACTCCCAGAAACCAAACTCCTGAGACAATAGTGATAATCTGTTGGTCAGTGAGAACTAAATTCTATAGACTACTCCCTGGACCATAGAATTAGCATGTCAATGATAGAAAGCTGGATAAAGGTATCTTCTCTTTTAGCATTTTGCTAATTTCTTTTGGTATTTAGCCCGTTCCAAATGGTGTTATAATTACAATAAAACTTTGCTCCTTAACCAGGAAATGGGTTCAAGCCTGCAAATTCTTTTGAGATAACTTGTGACACCAGTCTGTGACCCCAAACTTTTGGGGTTCCCTTCCCAACCTCAACACTCTAACCAGGACCAGAATAATCAGATGCTGATGAATAAAAGATTTGTGAGTGCATTTTCCTTGGTGACTAACCTCATGTCTTGATCTCAATGTCTTCATCTATAAGATAAAAGATCTGGGCTAGCCAGATGATCCCTAAAGTTCCTTCCAGAATGAGAATGAGAAGCATTGAAACAATTCTAATTTTTATAAGTGGAAATATGGCTTGCCCAGAGTTACTCAGGTCAATGCTGATTCCAAGGGCAGCAGTCTATTCACTGTACTACCTAGCTGTCCCTTGGGTAGTAATTGGTCTCAACAGTCATTGTACTCCATTGCCGTCATGTAACCTTCCCTCCCAACTACTTATGTGCTTGACATTAAGCTACTCCCCAGTCTTTTTTCTTTCTTTCTTTCTTTCTTTTTTGTGAGGAGGGGAAAAAAGGGAGGAGGAAGTGTTTTGGACTTTGGACTTCTGCCCTTTCTCATACTTAGCTCCATAAACCCACCTGATAATTAGCTCTTACATACTCAGAAAACAATGTGAGTGAATGAACTTGTCCCAAGTAGTAAAATTTCCCATTGATAGCTCTCTGCTACCCCCAACTGGACCATGGATGTTATAACCTTCCCCCTCTCTAATCCAGTTAACCCCTTGTACTCTAGGCTCCCATATTTCCAATGCAACTTAATAAAACTTGACTCCCCTTTACCATGGTTTGATATTTTCCATCCCTAAATGTTAATTGCAGTTTCTGACAAAATTCCAGTAAAAGATGTGTTGAATTCTTCAAATATCAAATAAGAGCCTAATATCTTGAATGTTCTACCTACTTACACCATGGAAGTAGAATTTGTTCTTAAGATTAGAGCAAAATGTTTTTGGTGAGTGATTTTCAAGGGTTTATAAAGTGATGACATGACTTCAACTCTCGCATCATAAATGTGTCACTATCATAATCCCTGTTTAATTGCTGTTTATTAGAAATGAATTCTCTCAGCATTCCAGTGGGACAATTTTCATTTCTGTGTCAGTGAAGTTTCTTCTTACGGAACCTTTGCCCCCAGCTACCAAAGATAATATAGCAGAGATGTACTGATCCATAGACCACAGAGAGCAACACCTGGAATGCTGCAGGCAATGTCTTTGTTGAAGTGCAAAACTCAAGTAAATAAAAACTAAAGAGTAGGAAGAAAAGAAAAAGCTACTGAATCTTCAAAACCAAATATTTTTATAATTTTTATAATATCAAGGAATATTCATGAGGCAATGTTATCTATCTTCTGACCAGATACCCTCTCTTTTGGAAGAGTGGCAGCTAATTAGAATTAACAAGACTAATAATTGCCCCCTATCCAGTTTCTAGCAGCTCATGTAAAGCAGATTGACAAGGGAAATACATAACAAAGGGAGCTAAAACAATTCATTTGCACCTGCTCAAGAGCAAAACATAATAGAGGTCAACCTAAAATTGAGTTAATTTTAAGACAATCTTGCCACAAAATAATAGCTAATCTAAATGGAATGTTAAGGACTCCATTTTTAGGGTTCCAAAGGTTTAGAAATCGTCAATAAATATTATTTTCATTGAATGGATTCTCTGTACCTAAATGCTTTGAAATAAACACCTGAGATAAGCAAAACTGGTGCTAAGGAGATGGGGCAATTCATTACAGCCAAAGAAGGACATTACCACCAGGTTAGGAAGTTGAGATTTTAAAATTTCAAGTAATTAATTTCCATCAGAGTTGGTTTCAAGGTCAGATGTAAGACCAGCCATTATTTTTTCTTTGCTACCTTTGTCAGGCATTCCACATGGCTCATCCATAAATAATTAAAAACAAAGTAACTGTGGCTTTAGCTTTACTAGGGCAGAGCAAAACACAGTTCCAACATTTTATTTCATTTTGTGCTTTAATAAAAAAGGAAGCAACTCTACAAGAGTATTAAGAAATGGTTCTTACTTCCTGCATAAACAATACAAACATTTCCTTTAAAACATCCACAATGCTCATTTCCATCTGTACTATTCTAAATCGTTTGAGCAATTGAGACAAATTACAAAAACAAAAGCCCTATACACATGCAAGCAGCATGAAATCATTTAAATTTGAAGTAACCTGTGAGCTGATAATGGTGAGTCAACATGAAAATAAAATGTTTGAGGGGATTCATGATGAAATGACTGTTTCAATTTTAGCAATGTGACTAGCTTTCCCAAAGCACCAAAAGGGCCTCTAATAGGAACCTTTTGAATCTTCCACCTTGGATTGATTTTAGGGGAGAATATTTTGACTCCATTCATAACACAGAAAATAGGATATATGAGGTGGGGACTGGACTTTGACTCAAAAGGTTCTCTTTGTCAGAATTTTAATTTCTTGAGGGGAATGATTTTCATTCTCTATTAATCACTGTTACAAAAATATTATTTAATTTATAACAGATGCACTTCTAGAATATGTACACATAAAATAAACACAATCAATTATTGCCCCAAACCAATATCTATCATGTGAATGCTCATATACATATTTGGAGATATATTGATTTGTGTCCATACTCTTTTGCCTGGTGTTCTTGTCCAGAGGCACCAAAGTCCAATTAGATTACAAGCATAATAAAATTATTTTAATTCAAAATAAACTAAATGTAAAATCTATACTTTGCCTCAAGAGAAAAAGGTATCTATAATGATTAAAAATTTGGAACAAAAAATAGTTTATATATTTCTTAGCTCTTAGATTATCAAATCATCAACAACTTTGATAGTAGGACAGTTATTATTATGTTCATTTTAAAATTCAAAGAAATGAGACATAAAGCAGTTAAGTGGTTTGTCCAAGGTCACAAAGTTGGTAACATGAAGCTGAAATTCCTATGCAATGTACTTTCTATTATCATCACTTGTTGCCCTTCCCAAACTTTCAAATTCTCTATATTTTCCAGGAGGTGAAATATTTTATGACTAAGTCAGACAGAAACAAGCTTTAAAAATGTAAAACATGTTATTATCCTTCATAGGAAAGCCAGAGTAAAGAACACACAAGAAGTACACAGGAAAAAAAATTAGAACACACTATTTGTGATCATCTACTTGTCAAGTAAGTAGGGGTAAATAAGCATTAGACTACAAAATAAGGAAGTAACTAAAACTAAACATTAACAGTGATTAACAGGATTACTTAGAGAAATTTAAACTATTTAATATTAATAAATCACCACAAGAAAGAGGACAGAAGATCCCAGAAAGCACTTAAATGGGCAAATACTTATCTCTTTGCCAAAGAGGGGCATGGAAGCTAAGGGTAACACTAATATAGAATATAAACTCCTTTGTAAAGTATTATAGAGAAGAAAGATAAAAGTCTATGACCAAACAGCAAAAAGGCAGTGGGAAGAAAAATGATTCTGCACAGAACTTGGCATGAGATCAAGCTAAGTTAGATCAATCCAAGAGTACTTGAAGATGAAACTAAACAGACATGAAATGATCATATTACAATAACGACCTATTTTTAATCTGTGAGAATAATGGAACCACTACTTTTTGAACTCTACTGCTTCAGGATCCAATATAACATATATAAAAGTAAAGAGAAGCATGTAAAGAATGAAGAAAAGTAGTATTATTAGATCTGACAAAACAAACTCCCGGAATGCCAGACTCAGAAGGCAACTCACCTGCTATCTGGCTAGCTCAACTCAATCAAGCCTGAACAGGAATATCCTCCACAATATTTCAGACAAGTGGTCATTCAATTCTTTCCCTTTTTTATGATCTCTTTGGGATAGAGACAAAACTGGATTATTTAAAACTGAGTAGAATACTATTGATAATAACTGGTCAGTACACAGGTAAATTGGAATATCATGTCCCATGTTCTAGACATTTTCTCTCTATTGAAATATTATGTAAGAATAAGCTTTTGCAATTACTATATCACCTAGTTTGCTCATATTATACTTCAAATATCCTTTAAAAACAGTTTTTCTTTTTTAATTCAGGTGTAGTATCTGAATTGTTTGTAGTACAATCGATTTAAGTTCAAAAAGTCGAAAAGACTTTATATTTCTTTCTTTTCTTTCTTTTTTTTTTTAAATTACATTTAACCTAGCATTCTAGTCTGTTCAGATCTTCTTGGATCCTTTTAGTCATCAAAATGATATCTATTTCTGCAATTTTGTTTTACCTCCAAGTCCAATAAGCATTATCTGTTACTTTATTTAAATCATTGATAAAATAATAAATAATACAAGACTAATAGGGCACAGTGGATGGAATGCTAGGCCTAAAATCAGGAAGGCTCATCTTCTGCGTACAAATTTGGCCTCAAATACTTAATAGCAGTGTGACCCTGGGCAAGTCACTTACCAGTGTTTGCCTGAGTTTCCTCATCTATAAAAAAGAAATAAATGGCAAATCATTCTATTATTTTTGCCAAGAAACTTTCAATAAAGGGAGTCACAAAGAATTGAACATGACTAAAACAAATTAAACAACAAAAATATAAATACCTCAAGCATTCCAAAAGAAACATCTTTTTTCATTGATATTGAGTATAGGACAACTAGATTGCACAGTGGATAGAGCAATGAACCTGGAAATAAGGGAGAAGATGAATTCAAATCTGTTCTCAGACACTTAACACTTACTAGCTATGTGACCCTAGGCAAGTCAACTAAGCTTAATTGCTTAGCCAAAAAAAGAAAAAAAGAAAAAGAAAGGAAAAAAAAAGATATTGATTATGAATCACTATTCTTTATATATTCTAATTCAACTGGTTCTGAAACCATGTAACCAAATGATTATCTATACTCATATATTACAGAAGAAATGTTCTTAGATATGCAATTTTAAAGTCACTTTTGAAGCAATTTTAAAAATTAGCTTTAAAAATATCTCAAAAAAGGGAAGGGTGGTAAAAAACATTTTCAAAAGATCATAGCTCACATTTTCAACAAAAACAAAGCAAAGCAAGTAAGAATATATCAGCAATTAATTATGATAATAATAAAAAAAACAAGGGCATCTAGTTGTTTTAGTGGACAGAGCACCAGCCCTGAAGTCAGGAGGACCTGAGTTCAAATCAAGCTTCAGCCACTTAACACTTCCTGTCTGCATGATCCTGGGCAAGTCACTTAATCCCAATTGCCTCAGCAAAAATAATAATAATAATAATAATAATAATATGATTCATTGGATACAATGCCAAACCTGGAGTCAAGAAGATCTAGATAGTATTTATTAAGTACCTACTAGTTCCATATACTATTTAGACACTTTAGAAGTATTATCTTATTTGATTTTCAAAACAATCCTAGAAGCTAGGAGGTATTATTTTTTTCCATTTTACATTTGAGGAAATTAGGCAAACATAGATTAAATGACTTGTTTAGGATCACAGCTAGTTAATGTCTATGGTCAGATTTTAACTCAAGTTTTCATGATTCTGGCACTCTGTCAACCATCTATCTGTTTCAAACTGGGAAACCATGAGTCTAAGATCTCATAATTAAAAAAAGGTACCATGGCATTAGTATATAACAATATCAAATGTATATTTGATGGTAAATGAACACTAAAATTTGCTTAGATAAGTTGCCATGGAGAATGATAACTTTGTGTTAACTTAGATTTATACACTTGTTTTATATAAACCTATAGTTTTTTTTTTCCTTTAAAGGTATAGAAATCTCCTTAAAATTAACCACTGCTTCATTTTTATTATAAGAACTTAGCTTACCATCTAGTACACAGTTAGTGCTTGCAAAAGTATTGTTGATACCTTTTGATCTAGCAGTGTTGCTACTGGTCTTATATCCCAGAGAAATCATAAAGGAATGAAAAGGATCCACATGTGCAAAAATATTTCTCACAGTTCTTTTTGAGGGGCAAAGAATTAGAAAAAAGAGTAGATGCCCAAGGGGAATGACTGAATATATTATGCTATATGAAAGTAATGGATATTATTGTTCTATAAAAATGATGAACAAAATGATGAATGCTGGAGGGGATGTGGGAGGGCTGGGACACTGATACATTGTTGGTGGAGCTGTGAACGGATACAGCCATTCTGGAGAACAATTTGGAGCTATGCTCAAAAAGTTATCAAACTGTGCATACCCTTTGACCCAGCAGCATTTCTATTGGGCTTATATCCCAAAGAAATCATAAAGGAAGGAAAAGGCCCCACATGTGCAAGAATGTTTGTGGCAGCCCTTTTTGTAGTGGCTAGAAACTGGAAATTGAATAGATGCCCTTCAATTCAAATTCAGAATGGCTGAATAAATTATGGTATATGAATATTATGGAATATTATTGTTCTGTAAGAAATGACCAGCAAGATGATTTCAGAGAGGCCTGGAGAGACTTACATGAACTGATGCTGAGTGAAATGAGCAGAACCAGGAGATCATTATACACGGCAACAACAGTACTATATGACGATCAATTCTGATGGACATGGCTCTCTTCAACAATGAAATGTTTCAAACCACCTCCAATTGTTCACTGAAGAAAGCCATATACACCCAGAGAGAGGGATGTGAAATGTGGACCACAACATAACATTCTCATACTCCTTGATTGATGTTTGCTTACATTGTGTTTCCTTTATCTGATATATCGTTTGTGTAGATAAGATTTTTCTTGCACAACAATGATAAGTTTGGAAATATGTATACATATATTTGATTTGCCAATATTTTAACATAATTAACATGTAGTGGATATCCTGCCATCTAGGGGAGGGGTGGGGAGTTGGGGGGAAAAATTTGTAACGGAAAACTATGTAAGGGTTATTGTTGAAGAATTACCCACACATATGTTATGCAAATAAAATAAAAAAAAATTTGAAAAAAAAATGATGAACAAGCTGATTTTAGAAAGGCCTGGAAGGATTTACATGAACTGATGCTGAGCCAAACAAGTAGAACCAGGAATACAGTGCACATAGTGACAGCAAGATTGTATGATGATGAACTATGAAAGACTTGTTTCTTCTCAGTGGTTCAGTGATCTAAGGCAATTCCAAAAACTTTGGATAGAAAATGCCATTTGCATCCAAAGAGAGTACTATGGAGAATAAATCAACACATGCTATGTTCACTTATTTTTTCATTTTTCTTATTTTTTGTCCTCTGGTGGTTTTCCCCCTTTATTCTGAATTTTCTCTCTCAATGTGATGCATAAAGAAATGTGTATTAAAATTAATGTACATATATAACCAGAAAAAAAAGAATAAAGAAAATTAAGAATGGCTGGAGGGGAGGGGAAGGGAAGTATTGTTGACAGAATGATTGATAAGGAAAATGACACCCTGGTGTGTCTATTATTTGTTGATTTAGGTAGGGAAAAACATTATGCTCAACAAAATGCAGTTTTAAAGGTTCTCCACACAAGATGCCTCTCTCATACATTTAAAATATAGTTCTTAATGGTAGATGCAGATTTGAAGATGTATTTAATCATCTATTCAAATGTAATATCACTTGAAATAAAAATAAACAAAAAAATAAATTATATGTGTATACCTAAATGGTTTGCTCATATCATGAAGAATATCCTATGAATAGTACAAAGAGAAAAAGATGCTATCATCATTGCCAGCTTCTTTCAGAATCAGATCATGTGAAAAAAATGACACAGATCCAAGCTTCAGGTAGTTTATATTCTTCTAATTAAGACTATATAGACCGAAAACTATGACACAGTTTAGCATGTCAGAAGTGCAAAGGAGAGTTTCAACAGAGGTGGATGTACAGTTTGAGAAGAGAAAAATCAAAATATAAATTACAAGATGGATACTATTATGGACCTTTGACTTACAGTCATGTCTTAGTTCCAAAAATTGTCAATTCATTCTCAATGTAATAATAAGAAGAGCAGAAGAAGCCAAAGACTGTTTTTTCCTAAAACAGTCTTTAAAAAGATCTTTGACAACCCATTATCATAAAAAGACTTAAATTTTGTTATTTTAAGAATAAAAAACATATATTCTGAACTGTTTTAAATTAAATTGTAAAACCTGAGAACTAAAATCTTGTTGCTAAAAGCAGACCTCAAAATAATGCCAGAAGGAGATGCTGGTGAGAGAAATGGAATGTAAAGCTGAAAGCAGAGGGCTGTTTGCTCTCCTGAGACCCTGTGTTTGTCTTCTATTTCTGAATGTGTAATACAATTTTATATTGCAACAAGTATAACCCCAAGCAGTTCTATATCATTAAGGTTCTACTAAGTGAAGTTACGGAAATAAAAATTTTTTGTTGTAAAAAATGTTTTTATATGTTCCAGCCTTTAAATCAGAGATACTGGGGTAATATTAAACACTTTTTATAATTATACATTTGCTTGCTCTAAACTTATTTTCTATTTCCCTATTCTGGCCTTCTTGCTTTTTGCACATTATTGACCACTACACTAATGACTTACTCTAATACTTCATCATGGCATGGAGGGATTTTGATCTTTAAAAAAGGTCTGCCAGGAGAATACAAGGTCTATCAACCATCAATAACCATTTATTGAGTAGCTAATATGTGCCATGAACCTTGCTAATCACTGAAGATACAAAAAAAAAAAAAAGGAATAAGGAATAAGATAAAAACCCTCAAGGAGCTTATAGTCTAAGGGGAATGATAATACACAAACCAAATATTTGCAAAACAAGGGATATACAGAATAAATAGGAAATAATTAACAGAGGGAAAGCACTGGAATTAAGGAAGGCTTCCTTTAGAAGGTGGGATTTTAAAGAACACCAGCTCAAAGTAGTCACAGCTCAAAAGGAAGAACTTCCAGGCAAGGGGATAGCTAAAGAAAATGAAGAGTACTGAGAGATGGAGAATCTTTTTTTCTATCACCAGATTCAAAAGTAAGCTATACAGTACACTGACAAAGAAGAAGGGGTCTAAAGAGGTCAGAAAAGAGGTTAGCCCACTATCTGGTACACAGTTGATGCTTAAGAAATTATTGTTGATTGAATGGTTGATGTTTGAGAAGGATCAGCATAGAGATGGTAATTAAATCCATCTGATATAAATCTTTTGAGATGACCAAGTACAGTAGTATAGGCAGAAAGAAGAAGACCCAGGACCCTATGAGAGATCTATTTTTAGATGGAGTGATCATTTATATAGCACTTTAAGGCTTGCATAGCTTTTACAAAGTCTCATTTGTTTCTCACAATAATTCTGAAAGGTAGGTACTATTATTTCTATTTTGCAAATGAAGACTCTGACATTTAAAATAATTTGCTCAAAGGCACACAATTATCAAAGTATCTGAGGTTGGTTTTGAACTCAGGTCATCTTGATTCCAAGTCCATTGATCCACCAGCTATCTGTAAAACTGGAAAGGATCACCAGAGGACTACACCTATGATGTCAAATCCTAAAAATACTAAATTAAGCAGAAAACTATTAAACTACCCTTTCTAAGTTTCTTCATCCTAAAAATGCTCTTTAACCTTTCTTCTTTCCTAAAATTTGGTTCTCTGAACTGGGTGTAATACTCCAAATTAAGCCCCATTAGGTCAGAATTAACAGAAAAAAACACTCCATCCTAGTTTCTGGATTTTTGCCCTCATTTTTTTAAACATAGCCAAAAGTTAACAATAAATAAGCCTCACAGCAATCCTCTATTTTAGTTTATTTCTATCCAAATATAGATAATGAGGGGGAAAGTACTATGGCTCTTTGTGGTTAAGGGAGATGCCTACTATCTTCCTTCTTGAAATTACTATGTTTCAATATAAGTAGGAAATGTTGGAGGAGAATCCCTGTCTCTTCCTGCTTCTCACTTTACCCTCTTCTCTGTTTGGTCCAGAATGTTCTTGGGTCAAATAGCTATGATGGTGTCCCTTAATTCAAATCTTTCCAACCAAAAAAAATGCCATAAATTATATATGTATTTATTAATAGTCTTATCATAATATTGGGGAGGCAGGAGGGAATGTTGATAAAATATATATGTATGTAAAAATATAAAGTTTATGAAAAGTTATACAAAGTAATTACAACAGGTACAGGGGTTAACAAAGTGTGAGAAGAACATGAAAAGTTTCATTTTGAGGAGGCATCTATCATGTTGTGAAGGAAGTCAAAGTAATCCTCAATAGGCCATGGAAGATACTGGCTCTGCCCTAAGGTACATTTGCAGATAATGATGAGAAAGTACAAAGTCTTTTACATCATATGATAAATTGATACAGATATATAGAAAGATATAAATACATATTTATATATTTATGTGCAGATAGATGGACAGAGATAGAGACAGATGTTTAAAAATAGTGTTTTCAAAAAGTGTCTATTGAAATTTATCTGGGGTCTTTGCAAAAGAAACCTGGTCTAACTTCTCTCAAATCTTGGAAGATTTTTTATTAATTTGCTTTTAATAAAGACAGAACTGCCCTTATTACCTGATTTTGCCTGAGCACAAAGCCTTACTGTTATAGCTGAATCAAGAGAGATTATAGTAAATTCATAGATGTCCATCACTACTCTCATATGCAAGAACATTTTTGTTGTTGTTGCTCATTGCTTTTCAGTTGTGATTGACACTTTGTGATCCCATTTGGATCTTTCTTCACAAAGGAACTGGAGTTGTTTGCCATGTTCTTCTCTATTTCATTTTATAGATGAGGAAGCTAAGACAACCAATGACTTGCCCAGGGTCACACAGTGTTGGAGTCGAGCTTCCGTGAATACTGAAAGTGTAAATGAATATCCAAGGTCAGGCAGTAGATATGCTTTGCAATCTTCATTTATTAATCTGAGCTCTAGTGTTTATAAACTCTTTAGTGTTATATTAACACCAGCCACCTCCAGGTGACACTATATACCTTCCAGGGTTAATGCATAGACCATACTTTGACATTTCAATTCACCTAACAAGATATCTATCATAACAGAGTTGTAAATAACAGAAATTATCAATAGCAAAGGTATTTGTCAAAACA
>JAJPUD010001637.1:255617-273973 GCA_023553655.1 Myrmecobius fasciatus | reverse complement strand
GAAATTATCAATAGCAAAGGTATTTGTCAAAACAGCTGTAAATAACATAGTTGTGATGCTTTGTTCCTGTCACATGCATTCTCCATCAAGATTATTCTAAATTTATCCCAAGTATGTCTTTCAAAAATTAAGAGAGATAGTGAGCCAATAGTCTGAATGGGTCACCCTAAGAGAGAGCAGGTCTCAAGAAAGACCTGGACCAGACTTTTGCTGTTCATGGATTTATTCAATACTAGTCCTCTAAAACACAGAACATGTCTGAGGCTGGATTTGAACTCAGAAAAATGTGTCTTCCTGATTTCATGCCGGGAACTCAATCCACTGTACCAGGTAGCTGCCCAAGAGAATGCTAAATATACCTTCATTTTATACACACACACACACACACACACACACACACACACATACATAATGTCAGGAAACTAAGAATCAGAAAGGTTAAATAATTTGCTCTTGTTCATATAAACAACCAATGTTAGAAATAGGATTTGGACCAAATTTTTCTTGATTTTGAGTCCAGATCTCTTTCCATTAAATTTCACTGGCTCTAAAAATTAAAAAAAAAAAAACCTGAAACACAATCTTTCCTCTAAATTAATTACACTGTACTATTTCTGCTTGTAGTAGGATAAATACAACCAACCTAAATTTCAATTATTTAATAATTTTTTTAATTATAGCAAATGTATAAAGTTGTTTTGAATTTTGAAATTTAAAATGAAAATATAAGTAAATTCAGAACAAAACTTATAAAGTAGAAATAATGTTCAGTACCTAATAGAAGAATAATCACTATTATTGGAAGCAAAGTTCAGAAGAAAAAAAAGATTCTCCTCTTTATGGGCCCAGTTTTGTCTGTGGGTGGAAAGAATTCAACAAGTAGCTCACAAACCAAATGGACAAATTAATTTCAATTTATTCCTTGATTCTTGGGAGGTGCCACTAAAGACAATTTCTATCATTTCAGCAGTGTTTTCCAAATGTATTCTTTACACAAGTATTTGTAGCAGGTAAGGAAACTTTTCCAAGATAAGGAACCAATTAGAAATAGAGCAACAAAACAAAATAAAGAGGGAAAGGGTGGTTTGTAGCGTCATTCAGTGAATGAATCCTTTTAAGAAAGCAACTCATCTAAGATAGGTTTTTTCACCTATGCAACTCTGTCAAACCCTGGATCCTTCAGAAGGTATCTACCCAAAATTTTAACTCCTTTCCCTGGTACTCTTGCCAAGAAACAATCCCACTTTTTTCTTCCCATCTATTTGTCTGAGGACATACTTTATGCTGCTCTTCTTGCTTGGTTCTTGACTGGTAATGGATCTCCTAACTGGTA
Source organism: Myrmecobius fasciatus (assembly GCA_023553655.1). NCBI lineage: Eukaryota > Metazoa > Chordata > Mammalia > Dasyuromorphia > Myrmecobiidae > Myrmecobius > Myrmecobius fasciatus. The sequence continues at coordinate 272,640 of JAJPUD010001637.1, read as the reverse complement.
TCTCTTCTTTGCACAACTTTTAAATCTTCAGAGAGAAAACCAACCACAAAATGAAAATTCACTCTCTCTCCCTTCCAGTGTAACCACCTCAGTGATCCTATTTGTAGAACTCCAGGATCTCACAGTCCTTCTCTTGCCTACTGAAATGGAAATTATTCAGTACTGGGAGTTTCAAGAACATAACAGATGCTAATGCCCTGTGGCCTCTGTGGTAATTAGCCAATGTGAGTTAATGGAGAGGGAGTCATGAGACCTGCTCTCTAGTCTTAGTTCTGGCATTGCCTCATTGACCAAGGCAATTCATTTAACTTCCCTCTGCTATAAATTCCTCATCTGAAGAAAGAAAAAAAAAGGAAATTTTAAAAGCTGTTTTCCCCTTCACTTCTGAGAAGGTAACAGCAAAGCCACACTTTCAGATTATGGAAAAGAAAATTCTTTCTATTTTCTACCAAAATTCACCTTAACTGGGTTTTTGCTTAAAATTGAGAGAATTGATCACAAGAATCCAGATGTCCACGTGTTAGGTGGAAAAACATATCAAAATGGGCGTTTGGCAGCTGGTGTGGAAATGTAGTAGAGGAAAGAGAGCCACTCAGCGTTTAGGCAGCAGGATACCTGGGGCTGTGAAATCTAATCCTGGTTGAAGCTTTTAGCCAGGGGAAGTGGGAGGTGATGGAGGATAGGTGGTAGAAGAGTAAAATGAGGAGGAGGAGAAAGAGAATGAAAAGAAGCAGAAAGTGGGGGAGGAGAAAAATTTCCTCATAAGATCATAAGACTATTTTGTGGAATACACATGCAAACATTTTATACACATTCAATAGCATAGAAAAGCTTAGTGGACACCTGAATTTCATTGTTTAAATGTTTTAGACATTTTAGTTATAATTAATCCTCATATCATTTCCCCCAAATAGGCACACACTGCAGTTTCATAGAATCAAACTCTAAAGGTTGTTTTTTTTTTTCTTCAAGAAAAATTGCCACTGCAATTTCTCACTTTTGACTGTGCTGGCCATTAGCAGTTCCTGAATCTTCACAAAGATTGAGAGCCAAGAGATGAGGGAGAAATTTTCTTTAAATTTGATCCACTCTTCTTAATAAAAAGTCAGCTTCCAAGTGAGATTGCTCATTGGAACCAGCTTTGTGCAGGTATTCTTTGTCAGTGCCTTGTTATCGTTAAGATTACATTGCATTAAAACCCACCAAGAAAGACTGAAATGAACAAATATGACATTTGTTTTGAACTAGCAAAATGGGGCTGGACTAGAAGGAAGCCAATAAAAAGCATTACTACATAAAAGCAAAGCCCAAATGTAATTATGTTTTTCTCAATATCCTCCATCATCCAAAATAAATGTGCTAAGATAAAAACTGTCCCAAAGTTGCCAGTTTTCACTGCTATTCCTTCTGTTCTTTTTGAAGCTGTCTATTTTAATAGTTGAATACATGACCTTATAGATTTACTAAAATGTAGGTGGGGGATATGCACAAAACATTTTTTTACATAAAATTGTTTCATTCCCAAAGGAACTGATCAATCAAATCATTCTTCTATTGTAATATCTATTTTGTTTATTTTCTAAATATAATTTATAATCAAGATTATACTATATTACAGTAACTTCCAGATTGTTCTATATGCTAGTTGTATTGCACATGAAATATTCTCCAAAATCAAATTGTCCTGAGTCCCTTTCTGCCATGGAAATTCTTCAGAAGGGAAATTAGTCCCCCTGCCAACTCTTATATTTTGTATAAGCCCAGATGTCACACTTCACTAATGTCATACTAGACTGTAATATTTTTATAACATGGTGTAGAAAACCAAAGCTGAGCCAGATAGACACATTGCTGCCAGATGGTTGACCTTTATTCACTGATAAAAGTTTTTAAAAATTATAAAATTTGAACTTATTAGAAATGAACTGTATTTCCAACTTTAAGGTAAATCTAATTCTCCCCTTTCATGGCTGGAGAAAGAAAGGAGGACAATCTTATTTAAAAACATGGCATATGTAAGAGGGATAATTGGACTGGATCATGTTTAAGAGAGAGAAGAATACACCTGGAAAGAAGGAAATAGTTACCCCTTTACAAATTCTATGGTTCTGCATAAAATACAAGACATATATACTTCCTTGGATGTACACTCCAATTCTTTCTTTTTTAAGGGTAAACTGAGGCTGTTTCTTCACCATTTTCTGGGCAAGAGTCGGATTCTCCTAAACACATTACATTTCTAAGCAAAAGGTTAGAAAGGGAGGTTGCCCTAAAATTATTTTAGGAGGCTCTTGTTGCATTCTGGAGAACATATGCTCTGCAGCTTGAAGTATCAAGCTGAATGTGTGAGGTTTCCTCCCACTCCACACCACAGCATCCATTCCTTTATGGTAACATTAATCTTTAATTGAATCTAATCATGTTACTTTTCTAAGACTATTAGAATATAGTTTTTCCCTTCTCAGTGAGCACTATTATTCTTCTTCCACATTTCTTTATGGATTTATTTTCTTTTTAACATTCACATTTACATTTTTCACACCTTTCTCCCCATGTTCTTTTCATCATTATTGCCTCAAAAATATACCCCTAAGATTTTAATGAGTCTTTTTTTTTCCATTTGAATTCTTCACAAACTCTCTTCTTTATTACCTCAATTACTCTGTATTCATATTCATTGACTTTAAACGTGAATAGATCTACAGTTATCATGATTTTGAAAACAAAAATTTATGCCCTCCACCATTATTATCACAGGATTATTTCTTTGTTTCTTTCTTTTCTTTTTCTTTTTTTTTTATTAAGGCAATTGGGGTTAAGTGATTTGCCCAGGGTCACATGCGTTCAGATTTGAACTCAGATCCTTCTGAGTTCAGGACTGGTGCTCTAACCACTGCACCATCTAGCTGCCCCAGGATTATTTCTAATAATAAAAGTTAGGATGACAACAGCAATACTTGAACTTATATATTTCTTTATTCTTGTCACATTATGCCCCCAATACTTGAACCCAAGCATACATACCATAGTTATCTTGACTCTATTGCATATTATTTGGACTCAACTCTATTGCATATTATTAGGATAAAGATTTGTTAGCATTTCTCTTAACATAAATCTGGTATTATATTGTAGAGTCATAATACTCCAGTCCAACTTACACACCATTGCCAAAGTAATTTCCTTTAAGCAAAGCTCTGGTCTTTTGACTCTCTTACTCAAAGATGGCTTCATAATTGCCTTTAAGGTGAAATATATATGTGTGTAGACTTTAAAACACTTAGTGCTCCAAACTATCTTTTGAGACTTATTGAATATCACACTCCCTCAATCTTTATAAAGTAAGAAAGGCATTAATCACACTGTGCTAACCATTTTACAAATTTTACTTCATTTGATCTTCACAAGAAGGCTGTGAAGTAGATGTTATTATTATTATTATTTTATAATTTTAAAAGAACAAATTGAAATAAAGTAGCTTTCTCAGAATCACAAAGTTGGTTTGTGTCTGAAGCTAGATTTGAATTCAGATTTTCTGATTCTAGTACTCTATCCATTATACCACCAGCTAGCTCTATACAATCCATACAAACTACCCTAATGCTTCTGCTTAACTTAGGATACTCCAAATTCTTTCTCTATGTCTTGGAACTGATGGTTCAACATTGCTAAAAAGAATATCTCCTTGCCTCTGTCCAACAGTGTACCAAAGTCAAAGTGTAACACAACCAATTTTAAAATTATGATTGTGAATATTCATTTCTCAGAAATGGGCAAGCACTGCAAATAGGGGCTTTGATTGACTAAAAAAATATGGTGAAAGAGTTAAAAATGTAGAATAACCTTTGCTGACATTGACTGCAGGAATTTGTTGCATTGCCCATACACAGTTCTAAGTAACAGTGTACAGACAAGGAAGAAGACTAGAAGGAATGGGAATCCTATACATAGTTCCATTCCAGAAAAGAAGATTTATGATCATTCATAAATAAGAGCACAGGCCAAAAGAAAAATGGCCACATTTTGCCTTAACTGATACTATCTTGCAAAAACTAAAAACTTATGAAATCCCAGAACTAGGTCTGAGAACAACTCCACAAAGGACCTGAAGCTTAATACACTGCTCTTTTTATCCCAGGAGCAGAGCCCAACTTTAACAGAAAGTTAAAAGTCAAGAAATAAACTAAAGAAAATGAACAGCTGAAAAGAAAATAACTTTATCACAGACTGTTACTAGTTGACAGGGAAGATCAAAGCACAAATTCAGAAGACAAAAATATCAAAACAGCTACATGCCAAGCATCAAAGAAAAATGTGTGGGCAAGCAACTAAAAAAAGGTAGAAAAAGAATATATTAAAAATCCCCCAATTAAGTCCCAAATTTGAAATTCTGAAAATAAAAGGGGAGATTAATAAAATTGAAAGTAAAAAAAACTATTGAATTAATAAACAAAACTAAAATCTGTCTATGAAAAAAACAGCAAAATTGATAAACATTTATTTAACTTGATTAGAAAAAAAGGAAAGAAAATAATCAAATTGTTAGTAACAAAATGAAAAGAGTAAATTTTCCACCAATAAAGAGAAAATTAGAGCAATAATTAGGAGCTATTTTGCACAACTCTATGCCAATAAATATAAGTGAAATGGATATAAATTGCCCAGATTAACAGTGGAGGAAATAAAATACTTAAATAGTCCCATTTTAGAAAAAAGAAATTAAACAAGATACTAATCAACTTCCTAAGAAAAAATCTCCAGGGTCAGATGGATTTACATGTGAATTCTACCAGACATTTAAAGAACAATTAATTTCAAAACTATACAAACTATTTGGAAAAATAGGGAAAGAAAGAATCCTACCTTCAAAATTGTTTTTATGGTACAGACATAGTGCTAATACTAAACTATATTAGGGTCAAAAGAGAGGAAAAAATTATAGACCAATTACTCTAATGAATATTGATGTAAAAAGTTTAAATAAAATATTAGCAAATGAATTACAGTAAGTTATCACTAGGATAATACACCATGACCAAGTAGGACTTATACCAACAATACAGGGTTGGTCCAATAATAGTAAAACTATTAGCATAATTGACTATCAATAACCAAACTAACAGAAATAATATGATTATCTCAGTAGATGGAGAAAAAGCATTTGATAAAATTCAATACTCATTCCTATTAAAAACATCACAGAGCATAGGAATAAATGGAGTTTTCATTAAAATGATCAGTAACATCTATTTAAAATCATCAGCAAGCCTAATATGCAATGGTGATAAATTGGAAGCATTTCCAATAAGATTAGGGGTGAAACAAGGTTGCCCACTATCACCATTACTATTCAATATTGGATTAGAAATATTAGGGTTAGCAATAAGAAAAGAAAAAGAAATTAAAAGAATTAGAATAGATAATAAGGAAACCAAATTAGCACTCTTTGCAGATGTTATGATGGTATACTTAGAGAATCCTAGAGAATCAATTAAAAACTACTAGAAACAATTCAACTATAAGAAAGTTACAGGATACAAAATCATCAGCATTTCTATACATTATCAACAAAGTCCACCGGCAAGAGATATAAAGAGAAATTCCATTTAAAATAACTGTAGTTGATATAAAATATTTGGGAATCTACTTGGCAAGACAAAACCAGGAACTATATGAACACAATTAAAAAACATTTCCCCACAAATAAAGTCAGATCTAATCAATTGGAAGAATATCAAGTGCTTATGGATAGGCCAAGTTAATATTATAAAAATGACACTTCCATCCAAATTAATCTAATTACTCAGTGCCATATCAATCAAAAACCCAAGAAATTATTTTACATTCAGATAAAATAATAATTAAGTTTATCTTGAAGAATGAAAAGCCAAGAATTTCAAGGGAATTAATGGGAAAAAAGCAGATAAAAGTGGCCTGGCTGTATTAGACCTAAAACCATGTTATAAAGCAGCAGTCAGCAAAACCACTTGGTACTGGCTAAGAAATAGTATAGTCAATCAGTGAAATAGGTTAAGTTCACAAAACAATCGTCAATGACTATAGTAATCTAGTGTTTGATAAACCCAAAGACCCCAGATTCTGGGATTAAAAACTCACTATTTGGCAAAAATTTCTGGGATAATTGGAAATCAGTACAGCTGAAAATAGGCATTGATCCATACCTAACATCCTCTACCAAGATAAGGTTGAAATGGGTTCATGATTAAGACATAAAGTGTGATAATATAAGCAAATCAGAAGATCAAATGATAATCTACCTCTCAGATCTGTGGAGAAGGAAGGAATTTGTGGCCAAAGAAGAACCAGAGTACATTATGGAAGGGAAAATGGATAATTTTAATTATATTAAGTTAAAAATATTTATACAAAAAACCCAATGAAGATAAGATTAAAATGGAATCAATAAACTGAGGGAAAAATTTACATCCAAACATTCATATAAAGGACCAATTTCTATAATACATAGAAAATTGACAAATTGATAAGAACACAAGCCATTCCAATTAACAATTGGTTGATAGATATGAACAATTTTCAGATGAAGAAATTAAAACCATTTCTAGTCATTTGAAAAGATGCTCTAAATCACTATTGATTAAAGAAATGCAAATTAAGACAACTCTGAGGTACCACTACATACCTCTCAGATTGGCTAAGATGACAGGAAAATATAATGATGAATGTTGGAGGAGATATGGAAAAACTGGAACATTAATACATTATTGGTGGAATGGTTAACTGATCCAACCATGCTGGAGATCAGTTTGGAACTATGCCCAAAGAGCTATCAAACTGTGCATACCCTTTGATTCAGCAATGTCTCTACTGGACCTATATCCCAAAGAAATCATAAAAAAGGGGAAAAAACTCACATGTGCAAAAATGTTTGTAGCACCCCTTTTTGTAGTGGCAAGGAGCTGGAAACTGAGTGGATGCCATCATTTGGAGAATGGCTGAATAACTTATGGTATGTGAATGTTATGGGATATTCTTGTTTTAAAAGAAACGATCACAGGGCAGCTAGGTGGCGCAGTGGATAGAGCACCAGCCCTGAAGTCAGGAGGACCTGAGTTCAAATTTGGTCTCAGACACGTAACAGCTGTGTGACCCTGGGCAAGTCACTTAACCCCAATTGCCTTAGCCAAAAAGAAACGATCACCAGGAGGATTTCAGAGAGGCTTGGGGAGACTTACGTGAAGTGATGCTAAGTGAAGTGAGTAGAAACAAGAGAACATTGTACACAGCAATAATAAGATTATATGATGATCAATTCTGGTGGATGTGGCTCTTTTCAACAGTGAGGTGATTCAGGTTACCTTTTAAAAAAGAAAAGAAGAAAAAAAAGAAAGAAACATATTATTTGATCTCATACTCAAAGAGAGGTCACGGAAGACTTCCAAAAAGGATGTTAATAATCAGATAAGAAAGATAGAGGGGGGGAAAGTTAAAAAGAAATGAGAGTGATATGAAAAACATCATGAAAAAGTAATTGAACAGCTGGGTAAAAAGAGTCACAAAAATACTGAAGAAAATAACACTTTAAAAATAGTTTAAATGGTAAAAGAGGCACAAAATTCCACTGAAGAGAAGAACTACTTAAAAAGCAGAATTGATCAAGTGAAAAAGAAAGTACAAAGAAAGTATACTAAATAATTTTTTTTCAAAAATTACACTTGGACAAATAAAAGCTAATGACTGTTCGAAACATCAATAAACAATAAAACAAAATCAAAAAGAAAACAGAAAATGACATGGAATATCTCACTGGAAAAACAAGTGACCTGGAAAATGGATTGAGTACAGATCATTTGAAAATTCTTGGAGTACCAGGAAGACATAATTAGAAAAATAATCTAGACATCATATTTCATAAAAAATGTTTTTCGGGAAAAACTGCCCCAATATTTTAGATCCAGATGATAAAACAAAATGGAAAGATGTTAACAATCACCTCCTGAAAGGGATCCCCAAATGAAAAGTTCCAGGAATATTATGGTCAAATCCCAAGTCAAGTTGAAAATATTGCAAGAAGACAGAAAAAAAAATATTGTGAAGCCACACAGAGGACACAAAAGTATTAGAGGACTTAAAATATAGTGTTCCAGAATACAAAGGATATGAAATTACAAATAAGAATAACCTATCCAACAAAACTAAATGTAATCATTTAAAGAAAAAAATAAAATTTTAATGAAATAGAGCGCTTTCAAGCATTCCTAATGAATATACTAATAACAAATAGAAAATTTGTATTTCAAGCAAAAAACTGAAGAGAAGCATAAAAAGTTAATCTGGAGAGGGAAATCATAAGAGAATTAACAAGATTATCATTATTAGTTAGAAGGACTATACATGGAATGCATAGGTTTGAGTTGACTGTGATGGTATAATATTCAAAATAATAAAATTAAAGGGTGAAAAAGAGGGATGCACTGAAGAAGGAAAAAGGGAAAGATAGAATGGGATAAATTATCTGATATAAAAGAGGTGTGAAAGAACTCTTACAGTGGAGGACAATAACAGGATAGGAATGATAGGCAATACTAGAAACTTACTCTCATTAGAATTGGTTAAAAGAAGGAATAAAAACACGCATTTAAGTATAAAATCTATTTTGCCCTACAGGGAAGTATGAATGGAAGAGAGTGAGGAAAGGAGGGGGGGATCTGATAGAAAAGGAGGGTAGACTGGAAGAAGCAATGATCAGAAGCATAATAATATTAAGAAGGGACAAGGTGAAAATAGTGAGGTAGGAGAAGGGAAAGAGAGGGGAAAAGAGAGAAAGAAAGATAACTGGAGGGAAATAGATTAAAGGAAAAATACAGTTATACTGAAAACTGAATATGAATGAGAGATAGAGCTAGCCCTTTATTTTTTCACTATGTGTGTGAACAAATACTTCAGTCGGGCTTTTTGTAAGCTAAAGGGCCTAGAACAGAATATATTATGCTTCAGCTAAAGTTTAAAAAATAAAAGCAGGGATACTAATCATGGTTTCAGACAAAGCAAAAGCAAAACTGGTTTAAATTATTTTTAAAACTTTATTTAATATTTTCCCATTATATTTAATATAATTTTTACATTTGTTTCTAAAACTTTGAGCTTCAGATTCTTTTCCTTATCCCTACCCCCAAACCCAATTAAGAAAGCACATGTGAAGTGATTCAAAACATTTCCATAAAAGTTATATTGTGACGAAAAACATCAATCTCTGCCATTCCTCCCCCAAAAATAAATCCTCAAAAAAAGAGAGAGACAGAGATAGAGACAGAGACAGAGACAGAGAGATGCACACAGAGAGAAAGTATGCCTCAATATATATTCAGACAGTTCCTTTTCTGTTATGGATAGGATTTTTCATCATAAGATGTTCAGAGTAGTCGTGGATTATTATACTGTTGAGAATAGCAAATCACAGCTGATCATCCCACAACATTTCACTTTGCTTGAGTGCATGGAAAAATTTCCATTTTTTTCTGAGAGCATCCTGCTCAACATTTTCCATAGAACAATAATATTCCATCATTATCATTCATCATAATTTATTCAGCCATTCCCCAATTGATGGGCATCCTTTCAATTTCCAATATTTTGCCCTGAGAAGAGAGCTGCTATAAATATGTTTGCACACATATGCCCTTTTCCTTTTAAAAAAATCTCTTTGGGAATTCATGTCTAGCAGTGGTATTGTTAGATCAAAGGATATGTATGATTTTATAGCTCATTTGGCATAGATCCTATTTTTGATCCTTTATCAATTAGGGCATAGCTCTTATTTTTTATAATTTGACTCACTTCCCTCTTTGTGAAATGAGGCCTTATCAGAAAAACTTCAAAATTCTTTTTACAATTATTATTTACTACTATTACTTTACATTGTTACTATTATTAATGACTATTTTATTTTATTTTATTCTCTCTCTCCTTTCATTCAATCCTACCTCAAAAGTGTTTTGCTGCTGACTACTCCCTACAATATATGCCCTCTCTTTTATCACCCCCCCCTTCTTACATCACATTTCCCTCTTATTTTCCTGAAGGATAAGATACATTTCTATACCCATATTGAGTGGGCATGTTATTTCCTCTTTAAGCCAAATCTGATGAGAGAAAAGTTCACTCATTGAACTTCTCCTCCCCCTTTTCCCTTCCACTAGTTCTTTTTATGGCAAATAATTTATACCATCCCACTTCTCTCTTTCCCTTTCTCTCCTTAATTTCACTTTTTTAGATATTGTCCCTTCATATTCAACTCACACCTGTGCCCTCTGCCTAAATATATTCCTTTTAACTGCCATAATAATGAGAAAATTCTGAGTTACAAATATCATCCTCCTATGTAGGAATATAAACAGATAAACCTTATTAAGTTCCTTATAATATCACTTTTCTGATTATCTCCTTATACTTCTGGATCCATTTTCCAGGTCAGTTGTTTTTCCAATGAGATATTTCACATTATTTTCCTATTTTTTCTTTTTTTGTTTTGCTTTATTTTATCTTGATTTCTCATAAAGTCATTAGAAATGCAATAAAATTTTTCATTCAAGTCTGGTCTTTTCATCACAGATGCTTGAGAATCCTCTATTGATGGATATTGAATATCCATCTTTTGTCCTGAACATTATACTCATTTTTGCTGTGTAGGTGATTCTTGGTTATAATCCTAGCTCCATTGCTCTCCAGAATATCATATTCCAAAACCTTATTTTACCCTTTGGTTCTACAATATAAAAACAATTTTCCTTGATAATTTCTTGAAAGATGATGTCTAGGCTCTTTTTTTCTTTGATAATGGCTTTAGGTAGACCAATAATTTTTGATTGATCTCTCCTGGATTTATTACCCAGGTCAGTCATTTTTCCAATGAGATATTTCACATTTTTTTCCTATTTTTTTATTCTGTTGATTTTGGTTTATTGTATCTTGATTATCTCATAAAGTTGTTAGCTTCCATTTGTTCAATTATAAATTTTTAGGGAATTATCTTCCTCAGTAAGCTTTTGTACCTCTTCCCTTTTGGTCAGTTTTGCTTTTTAGGCATTCTTCTCCTCATTAACTTTTTGTATTTACTTTTGCATCACTTTCATTTCTCTTTCCAATTTTTCCTCTATTTTTCTTACTTGATTTGCAAAATTCCTTTTGAGCTCTTCCATAGCTTGAGACCAATTCTTATTTTTCTTGGAGTCTTTGGATTGTAAAAGCTTTGACTTTGTTGTCATCTTCTGATTGTATTTTTATCTTCCTTGTCACCAAAATAGCCTTATTACTTAATTTTTAACTCTTTGTTAAAATAGGGTTCAGTTTCCAGGATAAAGGATGCACTGTCCCAAACTTCAGGGATTTTGTGCAGGTATTTTCAGAGACCTTTCCAGGAACCTGACCACACTCTTTTCTGTCCTAGAACTTTTAGGAATGTCCCTGCCCCACTGTAGTTGTAAGATCTAATGTGATAAATCTACAGAGACCTTCCTCATTGCTAACAAAGAGACCTCCTTTGAGCTGAGTACTCAGGAAATTGCCATTGCCACTCCTATCCATATGCCCTCTTGGTTTGCAATTACCCAAGGTCCCTTTACTTTAGTGACAAACCTTTCCTGCAGGCTTTCCAAATTGTCTTTGGTGTGTCTGGACTGAGAGGTTCTCTTGTTATCAACATTTTATAGATGATGAAACTGAGACAGAGATTTAGTGACTTGCCCAAGTTCAAAAAGCTTGTAAGTTGCTATAGTCAGATTTAAACTCAGGTGTTCCTGACTTCAGGTATAGCATTTTTTCTAAGATCGAAGGAAATGTCATGATTTTTCCAATAAAAAGAAGTAGGATCTTATCTCAGATTATCTGACTCCAAATTGCGTTTTTTTCTTACTGCACTACATTACCTTTCCTATCTTTGCAAAAGAATAATTATGTATTTCAAATATGTAGTTAGTATTATTACTAAGGTCCTCCAATTCTGGGTTTTTAATTAATTAATTTAATTTTAATACACATTGCTTTATGAATCATACTGCGAAAGAAACATCAGAACAAAAGGGAAAAACCATGGGAGAGGGGAAAAAAACAGAAAAAAAAAAGAAGTAAACATAGCATGTGTTGATTTATATTCAATCTCCATAGTTCTTTTTTCTGGATGCAGATGGCATTTTCTATCCAAAGTCTATTGGGATTGCCTTGGATCACTGAACCACTGGATTTTTCATATGGAATCTTTCATAGTTTATCATCACACATTCTTGTTGTTATTGTATATAATGTATTCCTGGTTCTGCTTATTTTGCTCAGCATCAGTTTGTGTAAGTCTTTCCAAACCTTTCTAAAATCAGCTTGTTCATCATTTTTTATAGAACAATTATATTCCATTACCTTCATATGCCAATAACTTGTTCAGCCATTCCCCAACTTATGAGTATATATTTATTTCCAATTCTTTGTTAACACAAAACAAGCCGCTACAAACATTTTTGCACATATGGGTCCTTTTCCCTTCTTTATGATTTTCTTGGAATACATACCCAGTAATGGCACTTCCGGGTCAAAGGATACACACAGTTTTATAGCCTTTTGAGCTTAGTTCCAAATTGCTTTCCAGAATGATTGGATCATTTCACAATTCTACCAACAATGCATTTGTGTCCCATTTTTCTCACATCCCCTCCAACATTTATCATTATCTTTTCCTGTCATCCTAGCCAATCTGAGAAGTATGAAGTGGTACCTCAGAGTTGTTTTAATTTGCATTTCTCTAATCAATAGTGATTTAGAGGTCCTCCAGTTTTTCAAGGCACTAATTTCCACTTTCTTAGCCAACAAGGAAAAATCCTATTTCTACTAATTATTGAAATGGCAAGTCCAAATTATTGAAAAACACCTAATTCAACTCCCCCTCCCCCAATACTAAGCAGCTTCAAGATAGATCTGATATCAAGAAAACAGTTGAAATCTGACTTCAGATATTTACTGCCTTGATGACCTCAAGAATGTAAATTTGGCAGGCTCTTCAATTTCCTCATCTATAAAATGAGGGTGATAATACTACCACCTACTTCAGTATCATTGTGAGGATAAACTGAGTTAATGTTTATAAAAATACTGTACAAACTTTAAAGCACTATATAAATTCAAGCTATTAGTTATTCAACCTCATTTAAATTCAATCTCTTCCTCCATAAATTGGGGATAATAATAGCTTTCACATGACTATCAAATGAGATAAGATTTTACATATATATATATATATGTATATATATATATATACACATTTATATACATATAAAGTTTTCTAAAACTTAAAACACCATATAGTAACAATGGTTATTATTATTGTTATTATTACTATCTTTTATTAAGTCATTTTTAATGAAAAAGCAGTTGATTTCTTTTAAAATTACAGGCTATTTTTAAAAGAAAGGAAGCTACATCATGTTGAAACCTACAAAGTTCATTCAACCAAGTTAAGAATTTGAACTTAGTAATGATTCTGCCTAAATGAATAGGTGAATATGATTTGTAATTTGGGATTCAAGTAGTGACCTAAGCAAAGTTGTCTATTTACTTTTCAATTTTTTTCTGTAAATGAGAGTACTTAATTAACTTTAAAAAATTATTCTCACTGGTAGATGCATTTAAGATTATTTAAAAAAAAACCTTGAAATCATGTTTACACTGATAATATACTAAGCAAACTTTTTTTTTTTTAAATTAACCAAGGAACCAACAATTCCCAGTCTTTAGGGAGTTTTTTCCTGGAGTAGTCAGAGGATTTTGTGGTTTTCCTCAAGATAACATTGTAAACCTCTTCCAATAATTTGCCCATTACCAGTGATTTCTGCATAAAATCAAATAAAAGCCCTCTAGTTTTGTTCCTAAGTATACTTTTCTTTACCTTATCTTTCTTGAAACAGATTTTCTTTTTATTTATTTTCTTAAATTATTATTCGTGTAATTGTTCCTCCTCCCAGTTCAGTTCTCATTGTTTTTCCACTGCAATATCCCTCACCCATACTGATTGCATTTTCCCAATTGTTTTGAACCATTATTACCTCTCTGTCTTTTTAAAGGCAACATCTCTTAACAGTTCAATATATTCTGAAAAAGGAAGTGCTATTTCTCATATTCCAATTATCTTTGAAACTCTCAGGTTCATCTATTTTTCTTTTTTTTTTAATAAAGCTTTTTATTTGCAAAACATATGAGTGACTTTTCAACATTGACCTTTGCAAAAAAAAAATTTTTTTTTTCCAAAGCTTTTCCTTTCCCTCCCCCCGCCCCCCACCCCTAGATGACAGGTAATCTAATACATGCTAGATAGGATAAATTATATGACAAATACAATACATGTATACATATCTATACAGTTATCTTACTGCACAAGAAACATCAGATCTAGAAAGAGAAGAAGAAAAAAAACAACCTAAGAAGGAAAACAGATTGCATGGAAATATTCACAGAAAGCGTTAAAATGCTGTGTTGTGGTTCACTCTCAGTTCCCACAGGCCTCTCTCTGGATGTATATGACTATCTTCATCGCAGCACAACTGGTTTGAATCACATCATTGTTGAAGAGAACCATGTCCATCAAAATTGATCATCGTATAGTCTTGTTGCTGTGTATAATGTTCTCCTGGTTCTGCTGATTTCACTCAGCATCAGTTCATGCAAGTCTCTCCAATCCTCTCTGAAATCCTCCTGTTGGTCGTTTCTTACAGAACAATAGTATTCCATAACATTCATATACCATAATTTATTCAGCCATTCTCCAATTGATGGGCATCTTTTCAATTTCCAGTTTCTTGCCACTACAAAAAGGGCTGCCACAAACATTTTTGCACATGTGGGTCCCTTTCCCTCCTTAAAAATCTCTTTGGGATATAGGCCCAGTAGAAACACTGCTGGGTCAAAGGGTATGCACTGTTTGATAACTCTTTGAGCATAGCTCCAAATTGTTCTCCAGAATGGTTGGATCCGTTCACAGTTCCACCAACAATGTATCAGTGTCCCAGTTTTCCCACATCCCATCTATTTTTCTTTCCAAGAAAATATAATTTGTCCCCATACTCCCTCAACTCTTTTCCCAAGTGTCCTACCATCCCAACGTTAACCACCATCTTTGTAAAATTCACTTTGACTTCTATAACCATTAGGCTATAGATTAGAGGATTCATGATTTTTTTTTGTTATAATCCCTTCTTTCACAATAGCAATTTACAGTTTTTCTAAAGTTTAGAATGCGATTTTTATTAGAGACTAGGAAAGGAGAGTAGAGAAGGTTGAGGAAGGAAAGAAAATAAAATTACCTGGTGGCTAGCCCCAGTACACACCCAAATGAAAATGAAAACACAGCTGGCAGACATGCTCTCTATAGCCAAGCCCATATTTGAAACCTCTCCAATTTTGTAGGATATGCCAGAGATTATATTCGATTGGCATAGTTTTTAAGAATTCAGGAATACCACTGTGTCAAGTCTTAAATGTAGGAAGTCTTTAAAGGGCATTATATAATATCAAAATAATATATTTTGTTAAATAGATTATAACCATTTACTAGGCTTATATTTCCTTTATTTGTTCTTTCCTTCCCTTTTCCCTCTCCCTTCTTTCCACTTTGGAAGCAATCAGAATTAAATAATTTGTCCATCTAGTTAAGCTACAGAAGTAGGATGTGAACTCAGATACTCATGACTCCAGGGTTAGTACTCTATTTACTATGCTGCCCCCATAGCAGCCACTATATTTCCTGTTTTAAATGCATGAGTTAGATAAATGAATGAATAAAATGTATGAGCTCTTGTAATTATCAGAGATCAGTCTAATTAGAATAAAATTTATTATATAAGGGAGTATGGCAATAAAATTTGAATGGTAGGTTACTCCCAGATTGTGAAGAGCCTAGATTGGTAGGAGAAGGAGCCTATACTTGATCCTGTAGATTCTATAGTGTAGATATAGTTGGGAATGAAACAAGATTTTGAGGATTGCAGAAGAGAACAGCATGAACTGAACAAAGCAGTATTTTTTTTTCTCCTTTTAGGATATTTTTGAATGGTTTTGATTTCTTTTATTATTTACACCATGGTCATAGACACCAAAGTCTTTGTCATACAAAGGAAAATAGATAAACAATGTTAGCTACTAGGTGATCATATTTGACCCAGTTTGGGGCATTTCACATCTATAGTCCCCATCTTTCTACCAAAAGAAAGCTTGTATACTTCATCAACTAAGGCAAGGTTTTAGGAAAGTTAATCTGGCAACCACATTAAGGAACAAATTGAACAGAGAAAGAAAGAGAGAAACCATTTATATATGTACAAGTTTATGAAGATTGAGATCAGGAATGCTGGTAATGGAAATAAAAAAGAAGGGGGAAATGTAAGGGAGGTGTTAAATGGATAAAATTTTATTAAAAATAAAGAAAATGAGGAATACTTAACATATCCCCATGATACAGTGTCCTGGCTTCCACCTTTCAGAAAAGATACATAACCTCCACCCCATTCTTCATTCCCTGCCCCTTTCTCTCTCTTAATTCACTCTCATGGAAAGAGAACTCATTCATTATGTGTATTTTCTAATATATTACTTGTATAACTTTCTTTATTTCTATTTAAGTGAATTTATTCACTATTTACTATATATGATGATCTTTGTGTAAAAGGGAATCAAGTCTTCAAATAAAGATTGATACCCTCTATCCTCATTAGAACATAACATTAGCAGAATGGATTGAAAATGTTTCCCCTAAAAAAAAAAAAAAAAAGAAAAGAAAATGTTTCCCTTCAATTAGCAATATTTCAAGGAATAGCTTAGTATAATTCTAGCCTGGAAATTCCTTTCTGAAACAAGGACATTTTTTTTTCAGCCTCGTAGCTCTAATTTTTTGCTCCCCTATTGGCAGAAACTAAAATCTCCCTTGAAGAATGTGGACAGAGGAGACTGCAAACATATCTAGGCATATCTCCCTGCAACCCACTTTTTACAACCTAGATCTCCTTCTCTCTCT
>JAJPUD010001637.1:163570-255607 GCA_023553655.1 Myrmecobius fasciatus | reverse complement strand
TCTCTCTCTCTCTCTCTCTCTCTCTCTCTCTCTCTCTCTCTCTCTCACACACACACACACACCCCATTACACTAAGCTGAAGAGAAAACACTCTGAAGTGAGGGAGAGAATATTCACATTGATAAAATACTAAATTAATTCCCTTTACTTATAAAAAATGATAAGCAATATGCAGTTACTATTGTTTTAGAGACCCAAATATCAGTGGCAGCTGACCTGAATAATTTGAGGAACAATGGATCTATTAACTTCTCCCAAGATTATTGGCATTTTCATAGGAAAGGGCTCTAAGGAATCTTAGTTATAATCTACTTTAAACCTCTAATTTTAGAGAGAAGGATAAGAGAGTTACCCATTTCCCACAGAGTAAGTCACAAATAGAGGCTGCAAACTCCAGTTTTCTTTTATGATACAGTTTATTACTGTACATATAAATACAATAAATAATTGCAAGTGGTAAAACTTTCACATATAATGGGAGACAAAGTTAGGGGAAGAAAAGAGATTTTTTGTTTCAAATGGGGGGGGGAGAAGATTCACTATTTCCTTCATAAAACTACACAATTTTGAGAGTTGGAAGGAAATTGTGTACATCTAGTGCAATTACATAAAAAGTATTTTCACTATAACATACCTGACAAATGACAATCTAGCTTATCCTTGAAGACCTTCATTGAGCAAAATCCAATGATTTCTTGAGGTAGCCATGTTTTGTTTTATTTTGTTTTTAATTCCTTCAAATAATATCTTTTTGACAAATAACTCTATCATTTGATGTCCCCAAATTTGTAAATAAATATCCATCTTTCATCTTTTCCCTTTTCCATGTAATAACAAGAAGCAGGGGCTATGTGTTTCAGTCACTACACCACTAGGTCAGCTTTTTTAGATATAAAATGAGAGGCTTTAGATGACTTGTAATGCCCCACCCAAGTCTAATGATTCTATAAGCTTATGAATTGTTATCAATCTCTATGTACTTCTATTTAATGTCTCATATCCTTTCCTTCCTTTCTGTTCTCACTGTAGTGAGAGCTCTAGTTCCAGCTTTTATCACTTGTACTACCCCAATAATGGTTGGTCACTAGGTGATCATTTTGTTTTGATTCATGACACCTCATATATAGAGAGATTGCCATTTGTCAGTGAAGGAAGCATTAGCAATCAATGAAATCATCAATTTTGGTAATATAAAGTATTAGAAGGTGTGTTCTGAAGTGAGCTCATATAGAGAAGGCCAGTACAGATACTTCAGAAATTAGCAAATGCAACAAACATGGGCTGAATTTATTGTTTTATCCATGGTCTAGACTTAAGAAAGTGAGGGGGAAAGTTAATAATGTAGATTAAACTTGGAAGTGTATCATGAATATTTTTTAAGGGAGCTGATGGTTAAACTTTTATCATCATATCACTATAATGGCAAATATCCAGTCTATCTTTCCTCTTCAAGTTTCATTTTATATGCTTTTTTGTGGCTTCTCTCCTCCTTTATGTTCTGTCCTTATTCACAGTTTAGATAATTAAATTAAATATATGTGTATATTTATTTTATATATACATATAATTAAAGTATGTATATATATACACATATACATATATATACACATATATAATTAAAATAAGTGTGTGAATGTGTGAGTTAAATAACCTTGCAACTTATATAAGTAGCTATTATGTACAACTCTACCCTTCTTCTCCATACTTAAACACTCAGGAAAGAGATAACCTATTCAAAAATGGTCCCTTGATTCCCATTTAGGGCTGACGCATGAATGTCTATTATATCTCCAGGAGCATCTGTATGAGTTCAGGTAAAGGATTCCAAGATGATGATTTATTCTAGCTTCCCCTAGCCCAAATTCCATCTCATATTTGTATTCCCTTGTCTATACCCCAAACCTCTCCAGTTTCTTATTTGGTCCTCTTAAATAATGTTGCAATGTCTCCTTAATCATACATATATGTCATCTGTAGCAACGATTTCATTTGTAAATGCAAGCAGACTTTATCATGGCCTTGCTTAATGGTATTTCTCTAATGCTAAGCCAGAAGTTCATATTTTCTTTTTTGTATATTTCCTTGAGAATAAATCGTAAAATGTTGTATTCTAAAAGTTTATAACATATATTTCCATGCATCATGTCTGAATCAATGCTTAAAATTTATTGATATCATCTTCATTAGCTTTACAAAAGTTCTTTTACATAATTGCTTCATGAACACTTTCAAATTGATCATCTGAATCTTTTTTTTTTCCCCTAAAGATCCTTTTATTTTCATGATAATACATTTCAACTTCTGTGTAGATCCTCTTATCTCTCCCTAATTAGAATATAGGCTAATCAAAAGAGATTACATCTGATATGGTTTTGCTTTTTCCACTTCCTGCTGACCCTTTCCCACTTCTGAATTTATCTCCTTGTTTAAACATTCATTATCCTGGGCCATTTCAGGTTTTAGTGTCTTTTATTTCTTTTTTTGGCCTGAATCTGACCGACACTTCAAAGATTACTACTATACCAGTGGAAGAGTTTTGTATTTAGAAAGTCCATTTGCTCCTTGTCACCAATTTTCTACCATTGACTTTAATTCCTATTTTCATTTCCTTCCTCTCTTCTTAAAGTCTCTATACTTCCATTTTATTCATTCTTTCATTCTTTTTTCTTTCATTTCATTCATTTTCACCATTCTTTCCTCACATGACAAGAGTCCTACCAACTTTCATTGAGGTAAAGTAAGAAGTTTAGGAGAAGTCAACTTTACATATTGGAAAATTAAGGAATCAAGAAACATGAAATAGTGTTATGATTTTATCATCAACTCCCAGCTGAGAAAATTCCCTCTAACAATGCAATCCAGTACCTTCTCTTTAATGCATCATTTTGGAGAATTTCTCAGACTCATCATTTATGAAGGCAGCAGGTAGGTACAAAACACTAATTGAGGTCCAAATCTGATTAAAATGCAATTGAGAAATATTTTAAATATATGTATATAATCAATTCAATGTTAATTTGTAGTTTTCTTTTTTTTTAATTTGCAAAACATATGTATGGGTAATTCTTCAACATTAACCCTTACAAAGCTTTCTGTTACAAATTTTTCCTCCCTTCTCCCCACCCCTCCCCTAGATGGCAGGATATCCAATACATGTTAATTATGTTAAAATACTTGACGATTCAAATATATGTATACATATTTCCACACATCATTGTTGTACAAGAAAAATTGTATCTACAAGAAAGAAAAATCAGATAAAGGAAACACAATGCAAGCAAACATCAATCGAGAGCACAAAAATGTTATGTTGTGGTCCACATTTCACATCCCTCTCTCTGGGTGTATATGGCTTTCTTCAGTGAACAATTGGAAGTGGTTTGAAACATTTCATTGTTGAAGAGAGCCATGTCCATCAGAGTTGATCATCATATAGTATTGTTGTTGCCGTGAATAATGATCTCCTGGTTCTGCTCATTTCACTCAGCATCAGTTCATGTAAGTCTCTCCAGGCCTCTCTGAAATCGTCCTGCTGGTCATTTCTTACAGAACAGTAATATTCCATAACATTCTTATACCATAATTTATTCAGCCATTCTCCAATTGATGGGCATCCATTCAGTTTAATTTGTAGTTTTCTAACTCAATATACAGCCTTAGGGATCCAATTTTATTTGGGTTTGATACATTAGAGAGCTTTGAGAGGTTGACTTGTTCTGGGTCAAACAGTGAGTTATTTGTCAAAGGCCACATTTGAACACAGATTTTTTTTTCTGGCTTTGAGATTGTTTCAATTTATTATGTCATGTTGTTTCCCTCTAAGTAGTCAAAGGATTATTTTATTTCCCCAGGAATAAAAGGAAAATTAATCTTTGAATATAGTTTTGACCAGAATTCTCATTAACTTTAATCCAGTTTTCTATATACACCCTCATTGAGACTATGTTATTTATACAGTTGGAGAAGGAAAGAAATTGATTGTTTTAGAACTTTGTTGAGACAATATTATAAGTTGGCATCAACATTCCTAAAGCAGAAAGAGGTTATATTTCAATAGTAATATCATAATTTCATTTGCCTACCAAAAACATGTTAAAAATATATTTTCTAATCCATTAAAGCAATTCTTTGGATGTGCACAATGTTGGCAGTGACTTACTAATATTGGATTTGAATATTAACTTTGTCATTCTATTTGCTTGTATAAATCATTTAACCTTACTGCATCTCTCTTATCTGTAAAATGACTGAATAAGTCTAAATAATTGCCAAGGTCCTGACCAGGTACTGATACTCTTCTACATTCTAATTGCTTGAAAATAGTTATATGGTACCTAGAATTGGTTCCTATACCGTCACTTAATTCCTATATTTAGTTCTTTGCTTATTGTGAACTTCTTGCTCAAATATTAGATATTCTGAATCTTTATAGGGAAAATGTAAAGGATTACCTAAATAATGTATTTAATTTAAACTGGGACAGAATAAGTGTGCTTATTATTAATGAAATGTTACAGATGCCTGATCTGGTGAGAATATAAACAGAAATTTATAATAAATATGTCAGGTGTATTTTGTATTATATCAAACATGTTTTTATGTTACATCTCCTCAAAAATTATAATTTTTGATAGCCTATATCTTCCTGGAAATGGTTCATGAAAAATTATCCCACAAATATCATTCTTTCCCCCAATGTTTGCAATATAATATACTCAAATCAAGATAAAAGAATAGTTAAGTTTCTCTCTTAGAATGGAACATTTTTCCCCTCTTGATGAAAAGTGAATTGCTAGAGACAATTCAATGAGCTTTTAAAATCCACATGAATTCTATTTGTAACCATGTCAGTCCAACCTGTTGCCAAGCTAAAGGATAAAAGCTGGCTACTCATTTATATCTTTTTGAGCCCATGTTTAGTAAACATTAACTTAAAAATGAAGTTCTCTAACATATGTCTTCAAAGAAAACCCATGTTAAATTAATATTGAAACAATGTGAATAAGGTTGTGTATATCTATTTCTTTAACTAAGAGCCAATGCTTCAAAATTTAAACTAGTTTTGAGATCCAGGAATTTAAATCCTAAAATGTTATCCATGGTCTTTTAGAGAGGAGAACACTCTCTACACCCCAACAGCTATATTTTCTTCAACCAAAATAATTTTATTTCTCCAATATTTCTTCTTAGGAATGACTCGTCCACTAACTAGCCATATGATGTTGGGCAAAGCACTTAACTTCTTTGAATATCAATTTCCCCAGCTCTCAAAATGGGAATATTGTCTATTTTCCTAACAAAGGATTGTACTAATAATCAAATGAAATAATATAGGCAAATATTTCTTTTTGAAGGTTATAGAGTTCTACATAAGTGAAGGTAAAACATTATTACTATTATTTGTTACTCAAGGCGATTATGATTTAATTGGGGTTACCCAGTCCAACAACAGAGATATTGATGACTTCCATGCTTAAGGATGGAAACAATTTCACTAGTGTCTATATTAAAACATTCATCTTTCCAATAATGTAGTCTTAGGGTGATTCACAACTCTTCCATCATCAGTCACTCCCATATCCAATCTCTTTCCAAGTATTGTAGATTCTACCTTTGGATCTTTCTCTTATTAGAATTCTGCTCATGCAATCCCTATCTTCATTCAGGCCCCCATCAACTTTGACCTGGACCATTGCAATATCCTCCTACTTTTTGTCCCTATACCCAAACTTTCCCCTCTCCCATCTATTTTTCACACAATAGTCAAATTTATATGCTTTAAACACAGGTATGATGGTCACTTCCAGACTCAAGAAACCTCCAGGATTCCCTAATAGCTTTTAAAATTAGAAGACTTTTTTTTTGTTATATAAAATCTAGCTATAACCAGATTTTCAAATTTAAGTCATCTTACTTCCCTTTCATGCATTCTACATTCTAGCCAAACTGGCCTACTTGCTATTCTCTATATATGATATTCTATCTATGCTTTTGCATGAGCTGTCCCCTGTGCTTGAAATAACTTCCTTCCTCAACTCCACCTAACATAATACTTCACTTTCCTGAAAAACCCTCTGAAATGCCACCTCCTACATAACCATATACAAATTCTTCCAACTCCAAATACCTAGTCCCATATTCCAAATTACCTTATGTTTATTCTGTTCTTTTTAAAATATATATTTGCTTTCATTGTTAATGTTGCTTCCTCTGAGAAAATGCCAGAGAAAAGCAATTCTTTGGTTCTTTATTATATTATCAAAAATCCTTATTTTTTTTGATTTGGTATTCTATTCATATGCCATTATGTGCCTAAGTAATACTCATTGTTAATTTCTTGAAACTGGTAAGGTCCCATGACTTCAGTGCTACTGGTATTAAAACTATGATACTCTGATCATTACTTACAAAATCCTAATATATTAACAAGTTTACCTTGTCCCGTACCAATGGTTTGCAAGAATATTGTACCAGATGTGGCTATACACTTTGGAGTAACTCATTTTTGAGAAAAATCTTCAAGTTTCAAGACTTTCAAAAAAGTCTAGAAAGATTTGCAGTGACAGATTTCAAGATGATTTTCACTTGTGCATGGTCAAATTTTCTTCAACATAATCACAAAGAAATAGAAATATAATCAATGGAATTATACAGAAAAGCAAATGTCAAAAAATGTGTATATATAACTTCTATCAATTAGTTCCAATAAATGTGGAAGAAGTCATAACTATGACATGTTTTTAACTGGTGTATGTATGTATGTTTAGGTATCAGTGTGTTTCATACCAAACTGTTGGTGCACAAATGAGGAAATATCATATCTATTATTAATGAAAAAGAGGATTTGATGTTGTTTTTCCATGGGTGCTTCTATCATTTGCAGTCATATGTCAAAGAGGCAATCTTTTGAAGAAATGAAATACATTGAAAATAAAGCTAATTGCAATCATTTGCAGAATAGAGATTCATGGCTTAATCATGTTATCTTTTAGGAGCAACATGTGTTTTAAATATTCCATTTGACTTGTCATTAAAGCTATAGTTAACTATTAAAGAGTGAGGCTCCTTTCAAAGAGACAAATAAGACATAGTTGTTCCTTATTCATTAAAAGAATATGTGCCATTTCCTTTTTTACCACCCTCTTCAAGAAAAGAGGAATTCTCTCAAAGAACATTTCTATTTAGCTTACTTGCAAGCCTTCTGGAAATTTTGAAGGAAAAGTTAGGTGATTTTTTTTTTCACTATGATATAAGCAGAAAATAGAAAGAAAGAAAAGTAAAAAGCAGAAGACAGACTACATAGATTCAAGAAATGGATATTCTTCACTTTACTCTGCCACTGGCCCATAAAAAATTGACCTGATCAATTCAGCCTAAGTTTCTGATAAGAATATGGGGATAAGACTAGACACAATTTCTTTAGTATAGGGAATACTCAGTAGAGAGTTACACCAACAACACCTGCCCTGAAATTTGCCTAGGGTTGCCTAGGGGCATTGAAAGATCAAAAGCCTTGCCTAAGGTCCCAAAGCCAGTATGTAATCAGAGGAAGTACTTGAAGAAACCAGTTCTTTTACCACTGGAAGATTTGGTGTTCTGTCTACTACTCTGAGCTGCTGCTTCTTTGCCATCTGTCAGAATATGTAAGACAATATATACCACCAATGTTGCAACCTCTAACTTGTGATGATGTTTTATAATTCCTTTGTATTAGCATTCAGAAAGTATGAGAAATTGATTCATTTAGAACTTGCCTTTAGGCACTAGAATAATATTTTTTAAATAGAATGTATCAAGGCTAGGATTTATGACTTATGGCTCTGTTCTTTTCCCTAAAGATAGTTCGCATCTTCAGGACTCCAATCTGACCTAGCAGTTTGC
Source organism: Myrmecobius fasciatus (assembly GCA_023553655.1). NCBI lineage: Eukaryota > Metazoa > Chordata > Mammalia > Dasyuromorphia > Myrmecobiidae > Myrmecobius > Myrmecobius fasciatus. The sequence continues at coordinate 247,726 of JAJPUD010001637.1, read as the reverse complement.
ATGTAAAGAGCCTGAGGTGCTCACAAGGCATCCAGCATTATCTTTATCATCTCTGAAATTATATTCATTCACTGCATGAATATAGATCAAATCAATATCATTTTGACATTTGAAACTCACTTTGATTTCACTGTTGTTAATAATCAATTAAATTCAATGGGGAAAAGACAAAATGAATAAACATAATCATATTAATAATAACAGATATCTTTGTTGATGAAACTGAAGTAAACAGAAATTAAGTGACTTGTTCAAAGTCACATAGCTATTATCTGAGGCCACACTTGAACTTTAGTTTTCCTGACTTCAGGCCCAGCACTCTATCCACAGAATCACCTAGCTACTTCCATTTGTGTTATTTGTTCAGGAAAATAAAAAGAATTGTTAACTTTTTATTTATATGACAGCATCCTCCTGTACTGCTAGATGAAATTCAACCCTCTTGAGCATATTCCTAGGATTGGACACTCATTGGTCAGGTCTCCAGTTACATTTATCATGGATGATAGTCAAGCATTATGTACTTCACACTTAGCCATATAAATGACTCAAGATGGTCAATTCATGTTAAAGACATGTCAATATGTGTGTGGCAAATGCAAAAATAAAAAAAAAATAAGCTTCAATTTCATGAAATTATAAATGAATTTCATGATTTAATCAATGATTTTAGCAAGTAGATAATAATTTTTTGTAGAATATTCAATTATAAAAATGTTTTAATAAATATTACATTAGTTTTCATATTAAAATTCAAATATTTAAAGAAATAAGAGTCAGTGAGTACTAAAGTATAGAAGACTATCCCTGAAATAAAAAATATTTGTGTTCAAATTGTACTCAGAATGCCTATGAGCTGAATGATTCAGTCACTCAGACAACTTTTCCAGACTCTAAATTGCAATACTGCATAATTGCATACTGGTTTACATCTATGAAAGTAGTTTCTTCATGAAGAATTCCTCAAAATAAATCATAAATGCCCCAGCCCACTGTACCCAACCCCCCAAAAAAGAATTTTTTTCCTAAATTTCAATAATCTAATTTTAAAAAATCACAGATTCTGTGTTGAAAGGACCTTGTAGGTCATTAAAGCCAACTCATACCGAATAAGAATGTCCTCTAAAGCAAGTCTGACAAGTATCTACCCAGTTACATCTTGCTTCTTGAAGATTTGACACGAGAAAGAACATGATACATCTCAAAGCAATTCATTCCAATTTTGGACAATTTAAGTTGCTAAGAAGTTTTTCTTTAAGTTAAACTATATTCCAACTTTCTAAATAGTCTAACAGGCTCCTTATGTTGTAAGATGTCAAATTTCAAAAAGATGAGAGAGAGAAAAAGAGAGTATGTAGGATTCAATAGCCAAGATATTCAACAGAAGAAGTTAGATCAAGAGGAATAGAAAACCCAGATGACATGAAACATACATGATTAGCATGGGAGAAAATGGAGGGCAGGTAGAGAAACTTGTATAAAGTATCAAGTATGGAGGCACAGGCTACTTATTCATCATAGTGGGGAGGGGATATAAAGAAGGTAGAATTTAAGATTGCCAAAGAATTTTAAGATCCTGTATTATTTATGCCACTAAATTCTAATTATAACAAAAATGGTTGTTTTGTTTTATTTTAAAATCAATATATTAGGTGCTAGAAGAATATCCAAGAAAGAAAGAGGAAATTACTTTGGATCAGATGACACCCTGATAACAAACAAAAAATAAAAACAAGAAAACTTTATTTTTGTTTCACAAGAAGAATGGCAAAGTCTACTCCTGAAACCCAAAGCAAGTTTCCAACAGTCACTCAGGTACCTGACTAGAGGTGGAGACTACTGGACACTGCCACTTCCTCATGCTCCTGTCCCTCCCTAAGTGTGGCTCCAGTGGTAATTGAGAACACTCTAGGATTTACAGCTAAGAGAAGAAAACCTTGCCACTGCCTCCTGAGAACTGTTTTCAGAAACCTCCAGGCCACTAAATATAACTGCTGAAAGGTGGGAGATCAAAATATTACTACCTCTCCTTCCATTTACACTACATATATTTTACATCCAAATTGTCTCCTCCATTAACGTGAGCTGCTTGAGGTCAAGGACTATTTTTGTCTTTCTTGGTGTGAAGGTGGGAATCAACTGAGTTAATTAAGCAATCACCCCAGCCCACTTAGTCCTGACACCTTTACCTTTTCCAATTGCATCACAGATATGTTACATATGAATAAGGCCTAGATATAGCCACTGAATAAATTAATCAAAAACATTTCAACAAGGTGTATGACAAGAAATCTCTAGGAATTGGTTGAGTAGACCTCATCATTCCCTAAGGGCTTTCAGAAAAGGAGAAAACTGAAGTTGGGGATTGTAGTATTAGGCATTTTAGTAGTAGAAGAAGACCCTGACAAAGAGTCCCTTGCAGAGTGGAGTAGATCTTTGGCCTCAGGTTCAATCTTAGTAAATCATTCCCCTTCCCACTTTGGAGGAGAGCTTTCTAAATTTTAAAGAGTTTTATAATTTTTCATAGTTGTTCCATCAGTATCAACAGTAACAGTTTCTGAAAGTATCTGCATCAGAAATCAAGGACAACCAGACATACTGAGGAAAGAAAATTTCATCATTAAAAATTAAAGCTGCATTGTGTCTGACATACTTTGTAAATACTCCACAAATGAGGGAAAGGACTTTTGATCTAGAGTTGTGAATAATCCATTGGTCACAAGTGATCTCTAATCTTGAGCTCATTTTCTTCTGAATTATATATATATATATATATATGTATATATATGTATATATTTGAAAGAGCATACCACAATTTTTGGGAAGACATTTTGGACCTATTAATATACCACCTTAGTAAATATTCTTTCTAAGAGATAACTCAATCTGGCAGATTAATTAATCATGTCATGTCATGGTTATAAAAAGAAGTAAATCAATGAGGGGTTAATGGCATATGGAAATAGAAATCCATCCTTCAATGCCTCAGCATTAGCCACAGAACTGGAAAGAGGGATGTAGTAGCTGTCTTTGGGCACCCAAACTGTTAGTGTGAATGGGGATTGGAGATTAGTTCAAGAGCTGTACTACATTTGTATCTTTGGCATTTAGTACCATAACTGACACAAGGTCACTTAATAAATGCTTGATGATGGTCAATCCCCAGTTGGTAAATGGTCAAAGGATATATACAAGCAGTTTTCAGACAAATCAAAGCCATTTATAGTCATTTGAAAAAATGTTCTAAATCACTCGGTTAGAAGAATGCAAATTATAAAGCTCCAAAGTATCACCTCACACCTATCAGGTTGGATAATATGACAAAAAGGTAAATAATAAATGTTGGGGAGAATATGGGGAAATTGAGACACTAATAATGGAGTTGTGGATTGATTGAATCATTCTATTGAGTAATTTGGAACTATGCCTACAGCTTATCAAACTGTGCATATCCTTTGATCAAGCTACAAAGTTTGTATCCCAAAGAGATCATAAAAAAGGGGAAAGTACCTGCATTACAAAAATCAGAAATTGAGGGGATGCCCATTAATTGGGGAATGGATGAACAAGTTGCGGTATATAGTTGTAATGCATGGTATATTATATGCATGTTGTTTCTGATGGACAGAATTATTTCAGAAAAACTTGGGAAGTTTTATATGGATTGATGAAAAATGAAGTAAGTAGAGCCAGGAAAACATTTTATATGGTAATAGCAATATTATAAGGATGATCTTTGTGAACATCTTAGCTGCTCTGATAAAGACAATGGTCTAAGACCGTTCCAAAGGATCCATATTTCTTTTTTTCCTTTCTTTTGATCATTTGTTTCTCTTCCTTTCTTCTACACTTTTATCATTTTTCTCTATTATTTTCTTTATTTTACTTACTAACAACTTCTTTTTGGTTTTATCTCCCTGCCTTTTTTCTTTGGTTCACCTGCTCATTGCTACGCACCTACTCATTGTAATTTATCTACATTCATTTTAGCCCTCTGATTTTTATCCATTAATTCTCTTCATTCCTTTTCATTTCTTTCCTACCAATTGCTGAATTTCACCATTCTGTTTGTTTCTTACTTACTATTCTTCATAAGAAGATTAAGTGTGATGTAGTAGGAAAAACACTGAAATAGGAGATAGAAAATATAGTCTATTCTTTCCTTTTCCTCTATCTAGAGACATAGCCTGCATCAAGACACTTAATATTTCTGGTTTTCTCACACTAAATGTTTGACTATATGACTATAAATAGTTCTTCTAGCTCTGATATTCTGTGATTATAAGGATCATATCTTCCTTTTGGGGGAACTGTCCTACCTTCTTTACTTTCTATTACTTACCCCTTTTTCATTATTTAATCTCATAAATGAAGCCCTCAAGTCTCATATATATTAGTGTATTTCTCACTTTTCTGACTTATCGCTTCTACTCAGAACATCTGGGAACATATCTACATGACATCATCTCCTTGCAAACACATAGCACAATACTCAATAAAAATATTTTTTTGCTATCAAATAAAATAGTACAAATAACAATTCCTAGGAACATCATCTATTGCCAACAAGAGGTCAGTCAAAGACTCTTCCATAGAAATCTACATAGCCTCAGTATTTGCATGTAACCTTATGACACACATATATATGTATATGCAGTCATATAGCTACTTACATAAAACCTTACTTAAGTAATCATAAAAGCACACATTTATATAGCATTTTAAAGTATGTAAGCATTTTATATGTGTTATCTCACTTGATCTTCACAATAACACTGGTATGTAGGTGTTATTTCATTCTAATATTATAGAAGAGGAAACTGAGACCAAGAGAGGTTAAGTAACTTGCCCAAAGCTAGGAAATATGTCTCAGGAAGGATTTGAACTCTGGTCTTCCTGACTTCAATTACATAACTCTACATAATTCCCAGGCCATGGAACCTATTATTATCCCTTTTTTACCTACTGAACTCTAGACATATCCTGACTGTGTCAGTCATCACAATTCTCTCAGAATTCTACATTTTCTCTATCATGTAGCACCTCTGCCCACCTTTGTACAAGAAAGAAAGAAATTTTTGGTATCCTTCCATGATAGCTTTGTAACCTCCACGGATGCCGACCAATCTTTTCCAAGGTCTCTCTTCTTGCTTCACAGTTTTTGTCAACCTTGGGTTTCACATTCAAGAATACTTAGGGATCAAGAATATACTCCATCCTTCCCTCAAATATGGATCTCCTTCCCTAACAAAGCAGTCATGTACATTGCCTTTACAATTTGATTTATTCTTTTCTCCCTGCCACCTCCTAGCTCCTTTTATGAGTTTAAAAGCTTGACTAAGAAAACAGCTTCTTCTTAGGTTACATATTCTGGGTACAAGTCAGAGAATTTATTCAAATAGCCTTGTTCTTCTGGCTAACCAATTTAAGGTTTAGTGATGAGTAGGAAAAGCCAAAAATGTCCATGGTTAAACATCACACTGAGGAAAGGGGTAAATTAGAGTCTCCTTTACATTTGAGCACATGTATCTGTTTGCATAGGCTATGGATATGCAGTTTTATGAGCATATACACATGCATGCCTATGGAATTAGAGGGTTCAGAGTTTTTAAGCTAAAATTAAGCAAAGAAGTCCTTGGTTCCTCAATTTTGGATAATAACTATTGATTCAGTTTTTCTCTTTAAATGACATAATTATTTTCATTGAGGAGACAGCTTTTCTGTCAAACAGAAAAACTATTCCACAGAACTAATGAAAGCTATTTTATAGATGAAGAGTTAGGTGAGAGCAGATCATAGAATCACAAACATTTTGAGCTGGAAGGAACCATTAAGAATCATTCAGGTTCAAACTATTTCCTTGACAGATAAAGAAACTAAGTGTCAGAAAGATCAAGATTTGCACATTATTACTCAACTAATTAAGGGAAAATATATTCTCTAGATTTCAATTAGAAAAGAAAATCATCATCATCTTGATCATTGATCATTATCATTCCTTTAGTATTTTCAAAGGACTGAACTACTTAGTTCCATAAATAGCTGTTAATATACTTAAGCCAGCTAGTTAGTATAGTATAGTACGGACTACTAGACTGGACTTTCAATGAGGAGTAATCAAGTTTAAATCCTATCTCAGACATTTACTAATTCAACCACTATTTAATCTCTCCAAGCTTCCATTTCCTCCACTATAAAATAAGGAAGGTGAACTTGATGGTTTCTCTCGTACCTTGCAGTTCTCAACCTATGATCCAATCAAATATGATTTTCTTAATCTTTCACTTTTTATTCTCCTAGCTCTTTTGCCCCCCAAAAGATATTGCACAGATAGCTTGATCTGAATTCTGATTAGTGATAATGTAGCCATGAGCATATGCCAGCTTGTCCTGGATCCAGAGAAACATATAGTTTGAGGTACAAAGATGAAGCTCATTCAAAAATAAGTAAATGTTTTATTTTATGCTCATAATTTCTCAACTTTGTCACAAATTTGGTCATTAATTTGCATATTTTATTATATAAATGTCACTGCTTTTTTGGAGTTCTGCTACTTATGGTTCATTGATTTAATATATATATATGTAACATAACTTAATACAACAACCTACATTTCTTTCTATGTCTCTCTCTCTACCTCCCCCCCCACCTCCTCTTCTCTCTCTCTCTCTCTCTCTTGCTCTCATTCTCTGTTTCTCGGTCTCTTTGGCTGTCACTCTGAATTTCTCTTTGTCTTTCCCTATCCCTCTCTTTTTTTCTCTCCTTCTCCCTCTATCTTTCCCTCCCTCCCTCTCCTCTATCTGTGTGTGTGTCTCTTGTCATTGTCTCTCTCTGTGTCTCTATTTCCATGTATATTAACACATATGTGTATTATGCACATATATATATACACATATGTGTATGCCCCCCAATATATATATATATATATATTTGTTCTCTTTCTGTAATACTCAGCAATCCCTGGACCACCTCCAGTAAGAAACCTCCTGTCTTAAGTAACCACTTTAACTTTTCTCTGAGGTTTCCAAAGCAATTTCATTTGACCTTTATTTGAAAGCCACCCTCCTCCCTCTCTCCCCACCTCACCATTCTCCCTTTCTTGGCAACTGCTTTTCAATGGTCTCTTAGGTTGCTAAGGAGGATAAGTTGCACATGTGATGTTATGTCATGTCCTTTATCAAAATCCAGCATGAAGGATAGAGGAGCTCTGTGGCTGTTATCTGCAGATGTTTTATCCAAGTGAATATTATTAATGGTTTTTAATTGTGTTTTCAGATGCAAAGCACCCACTGAGGAATAACAGCCCTGATAGACTTGTAGAAACTCAATAAAATAAATCAATAGCACATGTCCTGGAAGGGTTTTGCGCTTCCTAACATTTTGATCAATATTGACCACTGACCCACACAATTTTTCATCCACAGTGTGTTTTCTTTTCTCTATCACAATTTGTCCTAACAAAGGACACCACATTTGTAATGCAGTGAAGTGACCCTGTTTCCTCTCTGTTTTTCTACTACTACCACTCACTCAGTTTGATATTGCAGCATGATCTTGCTTTCTCTCTAATTCTCCCTGCCTGTTTGTATTAGTTTGATTCTCTTTCTGAAACTCACAACCACAAACAGGAATGTCAATATATCAACTTACTAAGGATATTTGCATGGGTTTTTTTTTTTTTTGAGCTAGAGCTGGAAGGAACCTCAGAAGCCATTTAGTCTGAACTCTCTGTTTTATAAATGAGAAAATTGAGACCCAGAGAGGTAAATGACTTGCTTAAGTTCATGCTGGCAAAATATGTCCGAGTTGGGATTTGAATCCAAGAAATGTGATTTCAGAGCCATTGTTCTTCCTACTGTACATTAAAAATGTGGTTACACTAAGGATACATAAGAACCAGAGAGGATCAAATGATACTATGGACTTGATACATTCTGACTCTTAAAGCCAATGAGTGGGAAGTATGTTTGTGCTCTATGAAATACAAAGAGCCAACTTGAGTATTGTTGATCCATTCATTATTCATGATTTCCTGCACGATATATGTCAAGCTCTAGACTTAGAGGCAATAACCTTGAGCTCCAAGTCTAGCCCCTAAATTTATTAGCTTATTTACTAGTCACACTAATAGAAACCCATTACAGAGCCAAAGTCTCCAATGCCAGAATTCTTACCACCAGAGAATTTCCAAGGATAATGATCTCAGATACCATGCCAAACCTCAATCTCTAAGTCTATCCTAACCATAACTAGGAAGTGAGACACCTAATGTCTCCTACCACAGCCACATCAGGATCAGGACCTCAGACACCAAGTTCCACAGGGAACAGATTATTCATTTGTTGTTTAGGGTATTTTCTAGTTGCATGCCTACTATATGAGAATGAATCAAAATCTGTCCCCTGAGCAAAGAGGAATATAAAATTAAAGATTTGGAACTGAAAGAAAACTTAGAAGGTCAACTAATTCAACTTCTTTAATCAATATATGAGGAAATTAAGACGATTGAATTATATGAAATTGCCTACGAGTGAATAAGGATATGAATCTAGGTGATCTGATTCCAAAGTCAGTAAACTTTGTACCATATTGCCTCTTATATTTACAGAATCATATATCCTGATAGGACCCCAATCAGGATCAGAGTCTTTAAGGACCCCACCTTGCTAGGAGCAATATTTGTAAAGCACTTTTGGAATATTTTGTGAGCACAAATTCTCTTCATTTTGACATAGGAGGAATTGTTGTCAAATTTTATTTCTGCTCATCTCCTGGACACTCAACCATCACATATTAACTGATCCAGATCCCCTACTCCCTTATACTTCCCCCACTAGTTACCTCCATGCTGTTTGGAAAGCAACTCTTTCTGTATACCACAACTTAGCATAGTGCTTAGAACATAGCAGGACCTTAAGAAATCTTCATTGTATAATTAAGTAGTCCAATTATTTCAAACTCAAATGGATACATACTACTAGGTGCCCATCAATAAGGGAATGGTTTAATAAATTACGGCACGAGAATGTAATGAAACATTATGTCAATATAAGAAATGATGCAGATGGTGAATGCAGAGAAGCATGGAAAGGCCCGTATGAATTGATGCAGAGCCCAGTACATATAGCCAAGAAAATTATACAACAATGTAAATGAAAAGCACAATAATGCACCAAAAAAATAAAGAATAAATGAATAAATATCAACAAAATTATAAAGATCAAGTATGACATAAATGAAGAGTTATGAGAAGATACTGCCAATTGACACCTTAGATGTAAGAGGTTCACAAATTAAACATTGTATATATTTTCAGATTTTCTCAATGCTGACTTCATATTTTCCTCTGAAAAAATAACACTATTTGTCATATGGGGTAGTTATCAGGTACATGGAGAGAGAAATATATGGGATACTAGGGTAATCTAAGAAATAAAAATAATCAATAAAATTATTAAAGAACAAAAAGAGGGGTAAATGATCCATACATAAGGATTCCTGTGGACCACATATTGATTTAGTTATAAAATGCAATTTATCTATGGGTTTTGTACTTTTCTCTATTTTATTAAATATTTCCCAATTATATTTAAATCTGGTTTAAGCTGCACACAGGAGAGTTATGGGCTGCATGTCACCCACTGGCCACATGTTTGATATTTCTGACCTGGTCTACTAGTAATTTTCAAAACTCATGTCTAATAAAAGTACACTTGTTACTGTCCCTAATTTTTGTGATTTAGAATCTCCCTTTGTGAAGGTGAAAGCTCCCTCACCCTGACACCATTTTGCATTCTTTTACCCATTCAGCCTGACCCCTTCTTAGCCTTTATGCTCTTATGCCCTCTGCCCTTACATTGTACATTCTGTAATCTGTTCCTTATTATTTATAAGTTCCTGTACATGCTAGGTCTCTTCTGTTTCTATTTTCTACTCATGGAATCATGGTTCCTTTCAAAAAACACTCTTGTCCTTGTCTTCTACTCCATTACTGGATGTTTCCCTCTTCATAACTCTTTTTCTTCTCAGAATCCTTATCTCAAGTAGCATTTCTTACAAAAAACAACAACCACTATAAAAACTGCCCAATTTCCTTCACCACATCTAGTTATTAGTATTCCACAAATTAAATTGTTTTTATTCATCTATATGCTTTGTCCTACAATGCTAGTAGGCTATCTATTTTCAATAATATATGATATTCCCTTTTTGTATTCTTATGACTAGCATTTAACAATGCTTTGCACATAGTATATGTTTAATTAGTATAGCTTTAATAAATGTTTAGAATCAATGGAAATTAACTGATTTGAAATAGAGAAGAGAAATATAGTGAAAGGACATAACACTCAGTATGGATAGTATTGATTCAAGTCCCTGCTTGCTACTAATTGTATGACCTTGGTCAAGTCATTAACTTTGAGGCTCAGTTTCCTCATCTGTAAAATCAAACAAATTCTATCACATTTGATATCACTAATCTCAAGATTTATCCCATGGATTACATATGATATGTCAAGTATATGGTAAGAATAAAATGAAACAAAACAGGTAAAAAAAACCTGGGAAAAATAAAATTTTCTCTATCCCCTTCACCCCCTCCAAGAACAAAACATAACCAATTGGAAAGTCAAGATGTCAATAAACTCCAAAATCTATGTTAGAGTATTTTTTTAATTTTGAAGAACAATATCAGATAAATATTGAATAAGACATAACTATTGCACAATGTTATGATCCTGCAAAGAGGTAAATAAAGACACAATCAAGACAATGTGACCTAAGCATGTATTTGGGAGAAAAAGTAACACAATCAAGTTGCTATTTTCAAGACAAAGAAATAAAGAATGGTTAATTCTCTTGGGAAAGTGGAAAAATCTTATCCCTCACTTCAAAAAATCAGCCTCCCAAGTACCAGGTTGGGGAGATCCCAGATACAGCTGAAAAAGAGCCAAGAGATTTAAAATCTCAATGTAAATCCACAGTATAAAATAGCAACCAAGAAAGTTTATGGAACTTTATGCATTAATTCCCAGTATAGATGGATAAGAATCCCTCTGTGCCTGCCAGAGGGAAAACACATCTGAAATTATATTTAAATGTAGATATTATTACATTTTAGAAAAGAATAATAGATCCCCTCAAAGTCATTCAGAAGAGAAACTCAAGTTTGTGCCATTATAAATTAAAATTTGGGATTGAAAGTATTCCACCCATTTTATCCTGATACCTCAACTATGGCAAAATTTGTTTCAAACTATCTAAAGTACTTAGACTGAGTATGAAAAGCCTAAGAAATTCATTTCATGAAAAGAAATGATTCCAGACAATAGGTCTGCTCCACTGGACTGAGGAATTTCATTGTAGACTCTGAGTCCATTATAAAAGTATTGAGCCAGTTATAATGTAATGCTTTTCTAGAAATTGAGCTAGTGTAGCTTCCCAGCACATTCCTGAAGAAGAATGACTTTGGGAAGAAGGAGATGGCTCAGCCTTAGGATGGGAGGAAGACCTTCTAGCTTTCAAGGAATTTGGATCTACCAAATTCTCCTCAGTGACTTAAATGATACCCCTAGATTAGCTGAAGTCCACAGGATAGATCGACGTAAATTCACCACACTTAAAAGAAACATTATTATCACTATTTTACAATTAAGGAAATTAAAGAGATTAAGTGACTACCTTAAGGTCACATAGTTAGTATCTGAGGTTAGATTTGAACTAAGGTCTGCCTAAATCCAATTTCAACACTCTGTCCTCTGTGACATCAGCTGAGAGATTAAAAACCTCTAGTAATCAAGAGTTGTGACACCACTCTGCCATATATATTCCTTTTAAATTTTCATTTACAATATTTTGAAAATAAAATAAAATAAGAATTATCACATACTGGAATCTTTTCAAAAGATAATTGTAGCTCTCTTTCTTGGGGCGGAGCCAAGATGGCGGAGTGAAAAGGTGACTTTCTGCCTCTCCTCCGATCTTCTCTCAAATCAACAATAAAATAAGCCTCTGAACTGATCTTCAAGTCAACGAACTCAGAAATATTTGGGCACAGCTCTCTGGATAACTTCATATCAGGTTAGTTGGACTCGGGCAGAGAGATAAATAGATGACAACTGCGCAGGCCGGAAGTGAGGGTGGGACTCAGCTCAGCTCATCCTGGAAGAAATTCCAAACTCCAAACTCCAAATTCCAAACACCTGGAGTTTATCTGAGGCACTCGGGACACCGTGCCCTGATTGGGGGCAGGTGTTCTAGCAGACTTGCCTTGTTTAAGGAGTAATTCGGACTTAGTCCTAACCCCCACCAGCCCAGCACCTTAAGTCAACTCACCGAAGTGCCCCAGGGCAAAGCTTTTTGCAGCCACCGCTTTTTTTTTCCCTACCTTAAAGAGATATCCACACTGTCTAAAAAAAAAAAAAAAAAATATGATGAAGAAGCAAAAGAGAGCTCTCACCATAGACAGCTTTTATCAAGGCAAAGAAACGACCCCAGAGCCAGAGGTTCCTTTAGACAAAAATCCAGAGAACATCAGCCAGGACCATCACTGGTCCCCTTTTCAAAAGGCCTTTCTGGAAGACTGCATAAAGAACCTCAAAAGAGAGCTGGAGGATAAATGGGAAAATAAACTGAAATCAGTGCAAGAAGGATATGATGCCCTGCAAAACAGATATGAAAAAGACACCAATTTATTAAAAAATAAAATTAGTGAAGTGGAAAAAGAGTGCAATGAACAAATTGGCCAGTTACAAAAGGAGCTTAAAAAGGTAACTGAAGAAAACAACACTTTAAAAATAAGAATTGAACAAATGCAAGTGAATGACTCACTAAGACTTGAAGAATCAGTCAAACAAAAACAAAAAAATGAAAAATTAGAAGAAAATATGAAATATCTCCTAGGAAAAACAACTGACTTGGAAAATAGATCTAGGAGAGACAATCTAAGGATTATTGGACTTCCTGAAAGGCATGATGAAAAAAAGAATCTAAACACTATCTTCCAGGAAATCCTGAAAGAAAACTGCCCTGAGATTGTAGAATCAAAGGGCAAAATCACCATTAAAAGAATTCACCAATCACCTCCTGAAAGAGACCCCAAAATTAAGACCCCAAGGAATATCGTGGCTAAATTTCAGGACTATATCACCAAGGAACAGATTCTGCTAGCAGCTAGAAAGAAACAATTCAAATACCGAGGTCCAATAATTAGAATCACACAGGATTTGTCAGCTTCCACACTGAAGGATCGAAGGGCATGGAACCAGATATTCCGAAGGGCAAAGGAACTTGGATTACAGCCAAGAATAACCTATCCAGCTAGAATGAGCATTATCCTCCAGGGAAGAAGATGGTCATTCAATGATATAGGTGAATTTCACCTATTTCTAATGAAAAGACTGGATCGGAACAAAAAATTCGACACCCAAACACAGAACTCAAGAGATGCATAAAAAGGTAAAAAGGAAAGGTCTCTTGAGAACTTTATTTCTACTAGGGAGATACTCAAAGTTTGGGGGTATAATTAACTAGATATTACTTTGATAATATGAAAAAGAGAACTAGAGGGGAAAATGTTGTCATACTGGGGAAAAGAGGGAAAAAGTGGTAAAATAAAATCTAAAAAAAAAAAAAGGAGGTAAAAACAAGGTAAAATCACTTGAAGAGGCAAAGAAAACCTAATATAATTGAGAGAAAGAGGGAGGGAGATGAGCACTGTGTAAATCTTACTCTCATCAGGTTGGGCTCTAAAAGTGTATATCAGACATTTGATTTCACATAGAAACTTGTCTGTTGCTAGAGGGAAGTGGGAGGAAAAGGAGGAAAAGTAAGGGACAAACTAATAGAAGGGAAAATAGAAGAATCAGGGGAAAGGAATAAAAACAGGGGGAGGGGATCTAAAGGGTGAAGTATTGTTTGGGGGAGGGGGTCATCAAAAGCAAAGTACTGAGGAGGGGGGAAGGGAGAAAGGGGAAAGGAAAGGGGAAAACATAACTTGGGTAAATAAGATGGCAGGAAATAAAGAATTAGTTATTCTAACTGGGAATGTGAATGGGATGAACTCTCCCATAAAGCGGAAGCGGATAGCAGACTGGATTAAAAACCAGAATCCCACAATATGTTGTCTACAAGAAACACATTTAAAACATAGTGACACATATAGAATGAAAGTAAATGGCTGGAGCAGAACCTATTATGCTTAAGGTGAACAAAAAAAAGCAGGGGTAGCAATCCTTATCTCAGATCAATTAAAAGCCAAGATAGATCTAATCAAAAGAGATAAGGAAGGAAACTATATTTTATTAAAGTGTACCATAGATAATGTAGCAATATCTATATTAAATATATATGCACCAAGTGCAATGGCACACAAATTCCTAGGGGAAAAATTAAGAGAGATGCAAGAAGAAATAGACAGCCAAACGATACTAGTGGGTGATCTCAACCTTGCTCTCTCAGAATTAGATAAATCAAACTACAAAATAAACAAGAAAGAAACTAGGGAGATAAACCAATTGTTAGAGAAGTTAGGTATGATAGATCTATGGAGAAAGTTGAATGGAGACAGTAGAGAGTTTACTTTTTTCTCAGCAGTCCATGGAACATATACAAAAATTGACCATATATTAGGGCATAAAAACCTTAAAATCAAATGCAGAAAGGCAGAAATAGTAAATGCATCCTTTTCAGATCATGATGCAATAAAAATCACATGCAATATAAGTCTAGGAGAAAATAAACCAAAAGGTAATTGGAAATTAAATAATCTAATCGTGAAGAATGAATGGGTGAAAGAGCAAATCATAGACACAATCAATAATTTCATCCAGGAGAATGACAATAAGGAGACAACATACCAAAATTTGTGGGATACGGCCAAAGCTGTTATAAGGGGCAATTTTATATCTCTAGATGCTTATTTGCATAAAATAGAGAAAGAAAAGATCAATGAATTGGGCTTATTATTAAAAAAAACTAGAAAAAGAACAAATTAAAAACCCTCAATTAAATACCAAATTGGAAATTCTAAAAGTAAAAGGAGAAATTAATAAAATCAAAAACAAGAAAACTATTGAGTTAATAAATAAAACTAAGAGTTGGTTCTATGAAAAAACCAACAAAATAGATAAGCCTTTAGTTAATTTGATAAGAAAAAGGAGAGAGGAAAATCAAATTGTTAGTCTCAAGAATGATAAGGGAGAACTTTCCTCCAATGAAGAGGAAATTAGAGCAATAATTAGGAGTTACTTTGCCCAACTTTATGCCAGTAAGTTTGATAATCTAAATGAAATGGAGGAATATCTACAAAAATATAGATTGCCCAGGTTAACAGAAGAGGATATAAATTATTTAAATAGCCCCATATTAGAAAAAAGAA
Organism: Myrmecobius fasciatus; assembly: GCA_023553655.1. Taxonomy (NCBI): domain Eukaryota; kingdom Metazoa; phylum Chordata; class Mammalia; order Dasyuromorphia; family Myrmecobiidae; genus Myrmecobius; species Myrmecobius fasciatus. Next base: position 232,347 of record JAJPUD010001637.1, on the reverse strand, counting down.
ATAGAACAAGCCATTAACCAACTCCCTAAGAAAAAATCTCCAGGGCCAGATGGATTTACATGTGAATTCTACCAAACATTCAAAGAACAATTGATTCCAATACTACACAAACTATTTGAGAAAATAGGGACAGAAGGTATACTGCCAGAATCCTTCTATGAGACCAATATGGTGCTGATAGCTAAACCAGGTAGGGTAAAAACTGAGAAAGAAAACTATAGACCAATTTCCCTAATGAATATTGATGCAAAAATTTTAAATAAGATATTAGCAATGAGATTACAGAAAGTCATCCCCAGGATAGTACACTATGACCAAGTAGGATTTATACCAGGGATGCAGGGCTGGTTCAATATTAGGAAAACTATCAGCATAATTAATTATATTAATAACCAAATTAACAAAAACCATATGATTATCTCAATAGATGCAGAAAAAGCCTTTGACAAAATCCAACACCCTTTCCTATTAAAAACACTAGAGAGTATAGGAATAAATGGGCTTTTCCTTAAAATGATGAGCAGCATCTATTTAAAACCATCAGCAAGCATCATATGTAATGGAGACAAACTAAAACCATTCCCCATAGAATCAGGAGTGAAACAAGGCTGCCCACTGTCACCATTACTACTTAATATTGTATTAGAAATGTTAGCTTTAGCAATAAGAGAAGAAAAAGAGATAAAAGGAATCAGAGTAGGTAATGAAGAAACCAAATTATCACTCTTTGCAGATGACATGATGGTATACTTAGAGAACCCTAGAGACTCAACTAAAAAACTACTAGAAACAATTCACAACTTTAGCAAAGTGGCAGGATTCAAAATTAATCCACATAAATCATCAGCATTCTTATATATTACCAACAAAGTTCAGCAGCAGGAGATACAAAAAGAAATTCCATTCCAAATAGCAGATGATAGGATAAAATATTTGGGAATCTATCTGCCAAGGAAAAGTCAGAAACTATACGAATTAAATTACAAAACACTTTCCACACAAATAAAATCAGACCTAATCAATTGGAAAAATATTAAGTGCTCATGGGTAGGCAGAGCGAACATAATAAAAATGACAATACTACCCAAACTAATCTACTTATTTAGTGCCATACCAATCAAACTCCCAAGAAATTATTTTACAGATCTAGAAAAAATAGTAGCAAAGTTCATTTGGAAGAACAAAAGGTCAAGGATTTCAAGGGGATTAATGAAAAAAAAGGCAGATGAAGGTGGCCTTGCTGTACCAGATCTAAAACTATATTATAAAGCAGCGGTCATCAAAATCGTTTGGTACTGGCTAAGAAATAGAGCAGTCGATCAGTGGCACAGGATAGGATATCAGGACAATCTAGGGAATAACCTTAACAATATAGTATTCGATAAACCCAAAGACCCCAGCTTTTGGGATAAATACTCACTATTTGGCAAAAACTGCTGGGAAAATTGGAAACTAGTGTGGAAGAAATTAGGGCTTGACCCATACCTAACACCACATACCAAGATACGATCTAAATGGGTTCATGATCTAGATATAAAGAGGGACTTTGTAAGCAAGTTAGAGGAACGTAATATAATTTATCTCTCAGACCTGTGGAGATGGAATAAATTTATGTCCAAAGAAGACCTGGAACTCCTAATTGAACACCAGATGGATAATTTTGATTATTTTAAGTTAAAAAGTTTCTGTACAAACAAAACAAATGCAGACAAGATTAGGAGGGAAGCATCAAACTGGGAAATCATCTTTACATTTAATGGTTCTGATAAAGGCCTCATTTCTAAAATTTATAGAGAATTGTCTCATATATATAAGAATTCAAGCCACTCTTCAATAGATAAGTGGTCAAGGGATATGAACAGACAATTTTCAGATGATGGAATTAAAACCATCTCTAGTCATATGAAAAGTTGCTCCAAATCACTATTGATCAGAGAAATGCAAATTAAGACAACTCTGAGATACCACTACACACCTGTCAGATTGGCTAAAATGACAGGAAAAGATAACGATGAATGTTGGAGGGGATGTGGGAAAACTGGGACACTGATACATTGTTGGTGGAACTGTGAACGGATCCAACCATTCTGGAGAGCAACTTGGAACTATGCCCAAAAAGTTGTCAAACTGTGCATACCCTTTGACCCAACAGTGTTTCTACTGGGCCTATATCCCAAAGAGATCTTAGAGGAGGGAAAGGGCCCCACATGTGCAAGACTGTTTGTGGCGGCCCTTTTTGTGGTGGCTAGAAACTGGAAACTGAAGGGATGCCCATAAATTGGAGAGTGGCTGAATAAATTATGGTATATGAATGTTATGGAATATTATTGCTCTGTAAGAAACGACCAGCAGGACGATTTCAGAGAGGCCTGGAGAGACTTGCATGAACTGATGCTGAGTGAAACGAGCAGAACCAGGAGATCATCATACACAGCAACAACAGTATTACATGATGATCAATTCTGATGAACATGGCTCTCTGCAACAAAGAATTGTCTCAAACCAGTTCCAATTGTTCACTGAAGAAAACCATATACACCCAGAGAGAGGGAAATGAAATATGGACCACAACGTAACATTTTCATGATCTCTATTGACATTTGTTTGCATTGTGTTGCCTTTCTCTGATTCTTTTTTTTTTCTTGTAGATAGGATTTTTCTTGCATAACTTCTCAAGCATTTCAACATTATTAGCATGTAGTGGACTTCCTGCCATCTAGGGGAGGGGAGGGGACTGGGGGTAAAATTTGTAATGGAAAGCTTTGTAAAGATCAATGTTGGGGAACTACCCATACATATGTTATACAAATAAAAAGCTTTAATAAAAAAAAAGATAATTGTACCTGAAAATGAAAATCTGTTATGACAATTTATTATTCCTCTTAAATATGTAGTAAAGTTATTTTGTAAATTTCTTTTTTCCCTTTTTCCTTTCCCTTTCCCCCACCCATTCTAGAGCTGGCTACCATTAGACACTAATACACACACACACACACACACACACACACACACACACACACACATGTAAAATCATTCTATTCATGCTTTTAGTTGTCAGTTCTTTCTCTGGATTCAGATAGCATCTTCCTTCATAGATCATTTGTAATTTAATTCATTTGAGTATTTGAACAGTCAAAATGACTTAGCTGCTCAAAGTTGTTTTTTAAAATGTTTAAAAACATCTTTGTTTTTTAAAATATTATTGATTTTTTACTATATACAATGTTATCTTGGCTCTGTTCATTTCACTCTTCATTATTTCATATAAAAGTCTATTCATCATTTTTTTAAATAAACAAGCTTATCATTTTTATAGCACTGTAGTATTTCATCACAACCACATGCCACAACTTCTTCAGTCATTTCCCAATGTACTGGAAATTTTAACAATAGCAATAAGAAAAGAAATAGAAATGGAAAGAATCAGAATAGGAAATGAGGTAATAAAACTATGTCTTTTTGAAGCAACATGATGATACACTTGGAAAATCCCAAAGACTCAACTCAAACATTAGTTGAAACAACAACTTTAACAAAGTAGCAGGATATAAAGTAAATCTACATAAAGCATCAGCATTTCTATATATCACCAATAAAATCCTGCAAGAAGAGATAGTAAAAGATATCTCATTTAAAATAACTCTAGACAGTATAAGAGACCTGGGAATATATTTGCTGAAACAAATTCAGGAGCAAATTATATTTAAAAAAAAAACTTTTTTATAAAAATAAAATCAGAAATAAATAATTAGAAAAAATATTTATTGTTCATATGTAATTTTAGCTTAAGCCCATTTCTTCCAGAACTCTCTCTATGTTTGTAGGAGAGTGTCACAGACTTTGGAAGGGAAGATATTTTGTACAAATTGTTTTTCTTGTTCCACTGTGGTAAATATCACCATTTAAATGGTTTTTAGGTTTGCAGACCAAGTCAGAAGTGTCACATATCGTCTGTGGACTACATGCGTTCTACACAACTCAGAACCAGATTAAAATTTCACTGGAAAGTATTTAACAGAACAAGTAAAAATTCAACAAATGCAATAAAATTACATCTTAGAACTAAATTTTAAAGTCATTGTAAAGTCCAAAGGAATTCTTATGTAGAAATTAGTGCCTCTCATTTCTATTACCTACCACTGAACTAAATGCCTCTCAAGTAATAATCCTGAAGGGAATCACATAGGTGAAGTGGTATTGATGGCTTCACCCAATTGTCCTTCAAAATTACCATATAAACGTAAGAGAGAGAGATGTAACCAACCAAGATCTAAAATGGGGTAACTTATTTAGTAGTGGGCTCTCCTTTGCTTGGGCTTTTCTGGTCTTTAAAGGATAGATGGCAATATGTCAAACTAGATAGCTTCTAAGATATTCTTCAAAATTAAGATAATTTATGATTTTGAAAAAAAACAAAGGGTTTTAAAAATCATATTTCATTCACCATCATCATACCATTTGCCTATATTCTCTTCTAAAATGCTAGAACTCACACTGTTGATTCCAACCAAGAAGCATTCTTCTTGTTCTCGGTATGTGATTTTCCCACCATCCTGTCATTTTTAATTACTATTTGCTCTTCTTGAATGATGTTTCTCCTTTCATCTGCTAAGCTTTTCTGTTCCTCAAAAATTGTCCAGGATATGATTCTGATATTGTCTTCCCATTGATTTTTATCAATATTCAGTTGTAAGCCACCTTACCTTCTTATTTACTTGGCATTTGTGCAATAGAGTTGTTCTATGTAATGCCTCTCAGTTCTTATAGCTATCTTATTATCTTGGAGGTATGGGTGGGGAATGGGAATATGATGGTATGTGACTTTTTACTTTGTCCTCCCTCCTTTTTTGGAGTTTATAATTTAATAGTGTGACACAGTGGAGGAAACCTAGGATTTGGGGGATTATATATCTAAATGCAGAAATCATCATGGAAGTCATGGAGTCTACTAATAACCCATTTTAAAAATTTTGGTTCAGATTATTAGAGTGACATCCAAATTCATTCAGCTATTACATAACTGAATAAGTATTTGAGGGAGGATTTTGAACTCGTGTTTTCTTCCTTTTACTATTCAACACAGCTACTCTTTGAATTTTAAGAAATTAACTTATGATTGGAGGAAATTTAGGTGGGGAAATGAGGGGAAGAGTTAGAGAGTTGTTTGTTTAGTTTTATTTGTTGGTTTGTTTTAATATAATAATTGGTAAGAAATTTTCTGTAGAATAGCTGATTGAATAAATTACGATATATAATGAAGTAGAATAAGGATGTGAACATACCTATTAAGTACATTCTGCTCCTCGCGTTTGTATCGTAAATAGCATGTATTGTGTTTGTTAACCTGATATACATATGTGTGTATGTGTATTTGTGTATATATATACATGTATATATATTTTTCCATGCATATATCATGTCACTAATGTATACATGTACTTTTACAAGTTTTCTTAGAAAACTGATTTTTGTTTAACTACTATGTGTTATTTTTTTATCCTTGGATATAGCACCTTCTCATAGTACATGACAGTAATAAATAAAGGTTTTATAGTATTCCATTTTTAGCTTAGAAATAGAGATTATTTTTATTGAATACCATCGCAAAATATAAAATAGAAATCTTTGTTCAATAGCTACTTGCATATTTCATGTTAAAAATATTTTTTTATTTCAGTCATGTTCAGTCTATTTGGAAGACATTCAAGATTCACATTCTGCTTTCTACCAGGTAAAGAGGGTGAACCATTTTAATTTTTATAATGTGATATATTTTAATAATATGTCACATATATAAAATTAAATATATGTGTATATAATGCCTATGAATATGTGTATGTGTGTATAAAATAAGAAACAGAAAGAAAAAGAGAAAATCATAGCTAATTTTAAATAGTTATAATCTATATATCTGCATCTAAAAGTATAAATACTTTTAGATGATAGGATACATATATTTAGACCTGTGATTGCACCTGAGTGAATTCTCAATAATGAAAATTCCCTTTACTGATATAATAATTAAGTAGGTCATCTATAACTTATATTATGAAAGGATTAACTGAGGTATTGAAAGTTTAAATAAATTGCCCGTAGTCTCACAGCTAGTATCTGTCACTATCAGAATTTAAATCCATATCTTCTTGATGCTAGGTTAGCTCTTTGTTTTTTTAGATATTTGATCATTTCAGTAGAGTTTGACTCTTCATGACCCCATTTGGAGTTTTCTTGGCAAAGATGCTGAAGTGGTTGGCCATTTCCTTTTCCAGCTCATTTTACAGATGAAGAAATTCAGACAAACAAGGTGAAGTAATTTGCCCAGGTTGACACAGTAACTAAGGCCAGATTTGAAGTCAAGAAAAGGAATCTTCTTCACTTGAAGTCCAAGATTCTATTTACTGTACTACCTCTCTTCCCCTAAAAAAATACTATGGCCTCATAAAAATTATCAGTATAGAAAAAATGTATCTAGATAAGGTGATTCAGAGTAAAGATAACAGAATCAGTTCTGTACTGATTACCACCATTGATAATTGTTATGATCATTATCATTAGCAGGACATGTCACTTTAAGATTTACATAACACTCTATTTGATAGAGAATCAAACCTGTGAAGAAAAGTGGTATTATTCCATTTTACAGATGAGGAAACTGAACCACCGTCCCGGGAAATCACAGTCCTAAATAGTTCTAAGTCCTAAAAATGACTTGTCAAGCCCTTACACCAGAGATTCTAGTCTTCTCTGAACACCTCATAACACTGTCTTAGCAGACATGCTAGACCAGACAGAGGATAACCAACAGATAAATTAAAGAAATGTCTATCCTGAGAATATGTAGAATTCCTTCAGTGGAAAAGGCAATGAGAAGAGCTTGGTCAGACACTGAAGATGGCACTGAAGATCCACTGCATCCCAGGCCATTGCCAATCATTCCAACTTTTTTCTTGCCACTGTATTTTGATAACTCTGGAAGAGAGAATGAGACTGATGACTTTCTCTACTCTCTCACTTAAATGCAATTCATGTGCAAATCAAGACATCACCCTCAGACGTCAATGGTCTTTTTCAAAAATGAAAGAAGAATAGCAATAACAGTCTGAAACAAGATTCAAACTTTCACCTTCCTGGATCCAAATCTTGCATTCTATCCATCATGTCACCGAGTTAAAAGGAAAGAAAAAGATACAAAATAGACCCAAAAGTGGCAATATTATCATGCAGATCCAAAATGCTATAACATTATATTTGTTTTTCATCAATTGTTTTAGTTGTGCCTTCTAAAATGCTAAGGGATTTGAGTAGTAGGCCTGATTGGCTGTGTTGATGGTTGCTAAGTTTGGTATTATAAAACTATATGCATGTAGGGGGAGCTTGATAATGTAATGGATAAAGCACAAACCATGGAATCAGGAGGACCTGAGTTCAAATTAGGTCTTAGACTTAACATTTACTAGATATGTGACCCTGAGCAAGTCACTTAACCCCAACTGCCTCACCAAAAAAAAAAAAGCATACACACTATTGACAAAAACATTCCTAAATAATAATCACAACTTTATTAATTAATACTATAATAGGAGACATAGGAAAGTTGATTTTAAAAAAAAAGTTACACTTTTCCTCTACAGAGCAATTTAGCTTTAATTGTTTAAATCTAATATCCTACACCTCTGTAGCAAGTATCCTCTGGTGTACTTTTGTAAAAGTAATGAAGTTTTAGTAACATGACAACTCTTTATTAAATTTTGCTTTTAAATACTTGCAGAGAAATGGGGTGAAGAAGCCGGGTTTTTCTGAAAAAAAAATAATTAGTTTTGAAGATTCCCTAAGAAACTTATGGATGTTCCACTTTATTATTTTTTAAGTGCAGTAAATTACAAGAGAGAGGCAATGCAAATGTAATTAAATACAGAGTAAAAGTGAGACGACAATTCCAAATTTTTAAAAGAATATGTCAAGCCTATTTCATAACAAACGTGTGAAAATGCATTGTAATCACAAAAGGATAAGGATAAAATGGTAGAAATAACTCCTATGTTGAATGAATAAATAAAAAATAATGTGCAATGCAGTTTTAATCCTCATAATTATTTGAAGAGCAATGCTACAGGAATATCATAAATAAACAAATATATAGTTTGGCAGCCTTAAGTGGGTCGTACTATGCTTTTTATTATCTAAAGAAAAAAGTCTTCCAAATCTTCTACATTTATTTAGTAGGTTTAAAAAAATAGGGAATTTAGGAAAACTATTGCATATTGGAAGCTATTATATACTAAATTTTATTTAAGCATTTGTGAATATGGATGTGTGTGTGTGTATATGGATGTGTGTGTGTGTATGTCTGCATGTGTGTGTGCAAATAGGTGTGTAATATTCACAGATCCCCTGAAATCAATTCACAAATCTCTTTAGGATATGATTATGGACTCCTGTTCTAGATAAAATGAAATGACTCCTGAAAATGTGTAGAAAAGAATGCAAAGAACATTGTTCTGAAACTAGAATGACTTGAATTCTATTTATGTCTCTTATTTACTGCCAGCATTACATTGGACTAAATATTTTAATTTCTCTAATACTAGGTTTTCTCTTCTGTAAAAAAGGTATGCTGGATAGGAGTGATTGTGAATGTCTCTTCTAGTATATATTTCTATTATATGTCAAGATATTCTTAAGTAGTTAGAGATTGTCATAGGAACAGCCAACATTTTCAGAAGATTTCATAGCTAAATCCCTTTTGAATCAATCAGAAAGAATAAGTACCTAGGAAGAGTTCCATTGCTGCCTTGTTAAAGAAAAAAAAAAAGAAAGTAATCACTTAAGGAGATAAATTTAAGTATGGTATATTTCATGGATTCACCCTTAATTGAGTCATCACAGGAAGCCACCTGAGACTTTGTTGTTATACATTTGCTGAGTAAAAAAAAAATTCTGGTATGTAAACTACATAACAATCATAGATTGCTAAATTAATAAGAGAGAAGAGCCAGGGATAAGCAGTTAAAGGCTTCAGGATTTGGGGCTTTGGTTTTGTTTTCTACTAGTACCTCAACTTTTATAATGTTCCTAGAAAGTATAATTTTTCAATTTCCGAGTTGAGGTTTTAATAAAGATTACATTCTGTAAGGCAAAATTGGCAGAATTCAGCAGTCATTTATATTTTCTTATCATTTAGTATGTAGTGAGACTTTTACTTTAAAATTCATTATGTTCTTTACAGTAGTTTCTGAGTTGATAACCCAAATTTGAGTCAATTAGAAAGGATACTCTAGTATTTCTAGAGAAGATTGAAAAGATTATTTAAAACTATATGCAATGAAGCATGTACCACAAGGATCTTATGCCAAGATTCTGAAAGAGCTTAAATTATTCTCTATTGCATTGAGAATTTTTTTCATTTATCATTTTTCAAAGATAGTACATTCACTAGAGCTATTTAAAATTTTAGAATATACTATTATATACTCCCAAACTTTATTTCTTATTCAAGATATTTTATTGCTTCTTGTGATCATTTATACTTAGTAAAATATTTTAGAAATAAGAACTGAAATTCTTTATGATCAATAGTCATTCCCAATAACCCTGTGAGTTAGGGAGATTTATATTTCATTTATGAGGGAAAAAAAGGAGATATATATATATATACATATATTAAAATAAAATAAATGAGGATCAATATTTTTTAAATGACCAGGAACATTAATCAATGTGTAAAATAATGATCCATAGGGATTGATTCACGACCAATGCTTTCTCTGATGGGACGTCTAAATTGATAATACAGAACTGACTGCTCTGAAACACAACCACTGATTTTCTATCACCTGGTTCACCTGTGCAAGCATGACAAGCTTGCATAAGCTAAAGAGATGAAACTATTGCCTTGATGATTATAGAAAAAGTGCTAACACACTATATCTTAGAGACTGTTAAATAAATCAGAATAAGAAGCCAGAGGAAAAAGTTCAAGTACACAAAACACTGATAAAAGTTGGTATTGAACTAAAAATATCCTTTATATTTTTTCAACAACTATAGCATTTTTCAAAATATGAATATAGAATAGTGGGCTTACAATGTAATAGAGAAAATTTGTATATACATACATATTTAAATGTATATATTCATGTGGTGTGTATATGTGTAAATATGCATATATATATATGTGTGTGTGTGTGTGTGTGTGTATGTCACTCACTGAATTAGGACTTTTGGAAACCACCCTGGATACACATACCAAGAAACAGGCATAGCGGGACAGGGAAAGAGATATACAGAGACATAGAGAGATAGAGAGACAGAGATCTTATCATCAGAAAAATATCGGCAAAGACCAGAGTATGGAAGAGACTGGAAGGTTAGTGAAAATGAATCAAATATTCATGATTTAATTCATGAGAAACCTAGATCATAATCCAAAGCCAATAACATAAAATAATATCAGAATTCATGAAACCAGATTAAGATACCAACAAACCCTGACAGAATAGCTTTTATTGCCATTTAGAAACAAATTGCTTCTTTTTGTTTTAATGTCCTTTTTCATTATAAAGTTATCAACAAACAAATTTCTCATTATTTAAAGAATTAGAAATAAAATTGTATAAGAAACTGTAAAATTTGTTTGTTTATTGGAAAATATGCATATACTATATACATACACACATATATACACAGCTACACATATAGTTCATAAATTTAAAGTATAACCAAATGAATATATCTCTTTCTGCTTCTGTATTTTTTGTTTTTTATAATTATATTTGTGGGTGTTTTTTAACCTATCACTATATCTCCAACAATTGAAGCCTTTGCTACTAATGTTTATGTGTGTATACATGTACATGTATATATGTACATACATGCATCTATACATATAAAAGTATATGTGCATATTTAATAAATGTGCATATGTGTTATGTTTATTGCCTACCTGCCTGACTAAAATGAACAGAACTAGTACAATGATTTGTATCATGATCACAATAATAACATGAAAGAAGAAAACTCTGAAAGGCTTCAGAACTCTGACCAAAGAAGAACTCTCACTAAAATAATGACCACAGGAGTGTTGAAGATAAAAGAAATTTTTTATCTCTTCCCTTGATAGGTACAAAATGAGACAAGTATTCTCCTGCATGGCCAATTTGCTGATTTATTTTTCTTGATTACAAATATATCTCTTTTTAGATATATAGATATATTAGCTTAAATTAGAAATAGATATGTCACTATATATATTAAATACATATGTGCATATTTATCATCATATATATAAATGTATATGTACATATATGAGTGTGTGTGTAATAAGATAACAAAATGGCTAGAGTGCTGGATTTGGAGTCAAGAAGTTTCATCTTTTCAAATTGGGTCTCAGACACTTCCTAGCTCTATGGCACTGGGCAAGTCACTTATCCTCTATTTGCTTTAGTTCCTTATCTATAAAATGAGCTGAAGAAGGAAATGGGAAACTCCACCACTACCTATGTCAAGAAAACACCAAATGAGGTCATGAATAATCAGACAGAGCTGAAATAATTGTACAACAAATACACACACACACACACACACACACACACAGAGTCAAGAAACCATTAATGTAACCATTTATATTTCAACAGTGCAAAAAATCTTCATTCATTTTAAGGTGATCTTTATGAATGTATATGCAACTTGACTTGACATTTTTTAAACAGCATGATATAGTGGAAAGAAAGCTGGACAACTCAGAGAGAATGCAGGGTTTGGACTCTAGCTTTAGCCCTTAACTATATGATACTGGGTAAATGTTATAGGTACAGATCTAAAGCCAACACCCTCTTAGTTCAAATTTAACATTGAAAAAAATAAGACACTCACAAGCCACTGAGTATTTAACAAAGGAGATTAACTTTAATGCAAGAATATGCAAAAAGAACAGAGTAAAATTTATTTTCTCTGATTGAAGACCCCCTAATTTCTATTCAGTGATTTATATAATGTTATTCACCTACCAAGTCTGAGAAGTCCTAACTAGACACAGATGGGAACTTTTGTGCCCAAAAACCAAGAAGCTATGTTCGTGAAAGTGTGGACATCAGAAAATCTACATCAAGAGAACATTCCTTTCACAGGCTCCTTCTTTGATTGGTCAATTCCAATTAGAAACTCAATTTAAATAAGTTTTCTGGTTTTGTCATGTCTTTATTCCTTTCTAGGACATACATCTTACTTTCAGGTTTCTTCACAATACCATGAATTATTTTCTTCTCCACCCCCACCTCCCTTTTAATTACTTCTCTGTGTCTTCTTACCCCATTAAAATGTAACTCCTTCAGGGGAGAAACTTTCTTTTTATTTGTACTTGTAAAGCTAGGTCCCAATAATTGTGATGTGTATCCCATGATGAAGTGGTTGTGTGTATTTAAATTTGCACTATTCAAAATTATAATTATGTAAAAGATTTTTGTAATTTTTTGGAAATTTTTGTAAATAATTATGTAAATAATTTGTTCCAGTTCTATATACAGTGAAAATTTGAAAAATGCAGTTACTTCATTAGATTCTTTTTATTTTTTTTGCTCCAATGAGATCTAGTTCTATTTCCAGTGGTTTAAAGAGTGCCTTGTATATAGTCTACACTTCAGTGTTTGTTGATGACCCAGAATAGGTGCTTAATAAATGTTTCTTGAATCAAATAACTAAAAACAAGTAATTCTTTTATTAGTACTTTAAGCACTTTGCGGAGTGCTTTCTTACAACAATTCTATGAGGTAAGTAGTAAAATTATTATTACCCCTTTAGAGATGTGGAAACTGAAGCTTCTAGTGATTTAGTGATTACTTAAAGTTCCCACAACTGGGTACCTAATCTCACATTCTTTTCCTTTCACCATTGAATCTCTTCTCTGACACTAATAGCTTCTAACAATACTGAGGACTGGAACACGAAGCAATTATATTCCAAACCATAATGCAGTAATGATTTAAGACATGGAACCCATTAGAAATAAAGAACACAATGTATGTCTATTATTGCACAAAACAGGTTTTCATAACTGAGTACAGCTCAAAAGAATTAGATGACTCCAAGGAGGAAAATTTGAAGAGCCAGCCCAAAGCAATCACTTAGGTGGTAAGCAAAGTAAAGATAACAATTGCAGTGGACAAATAATGTGGGTCCTTAACAATGCTCAGTTGGGAGTTTTCCATTTTAATTTCTCTAACTTTTCTCTAAATGCAGAAAGAGATAGTGCTTGGTACTTGGGAAAGTGATGAGTACTGAAATATGTCCCTGGAGTGAAAAGGCATCGATCTCATTCTTCAGTTAATTACATTGCTGTTCCCCAGTTCTGTGAGGAGAATTTCTGTTCTTTCAAGCACAAGTAGTGCTCAAGGACACAAGGAATGTGATCAGTCCCTTTCCCAGAGGTGTCCCCAGAGCTATGGATGGGAGAGGTAGTAATTTGGGACACATTCCTAAGTAAAAAAAGAGCTACTCCACAACCTTCATTCAAGGAGGGAGCTGTAAAATGGGAAATGTTTTTTTTAGGATCAAATATATATATATATATATATACATATATATATATAGAGAGAGAGAGAGAAGCTTATAGTTAGTGATAATGTCATGAAAAGAGAAAACAATTTAAGTAATTGTCCCCAATTTCCAAAAACTTCAACTTTCAAACACATTACTTAACCATCAGCCTCATTTTCTTCATCTATAAGATACATAAAACAGACAATAAAGCATTTCAAAAATAAACATAAGAAATAATAATAGAGGTGGATGAATTAAAATGATTTAGGTGGATCCCAATCCTGATCCTACTAGCACATCAGGAAAGTGGGCAAGGCAGATCATTTCTAGCATGAATCCTACCAGTCTCTTAAGATATAGAAATTTCATTGCAAGGCCTGGATTTTTTGGCTTTTCCTACATTAATAGAGTATGGTATATGAGTATGTACAGGTGTGAGGACTAGAGCACTTTTTTAAGACATCTTTGGTGTCCACCTGATTCATCCAAATCTCATCTGTGGCTCCAAGAAGCTGTAGCATCTACAGCAACTACATGCTAATAAAACTATCTATGTATGACTAAACCAGATTGAGGGTAACCAATAGGCTTCACATCCATCATTGAATTGAGGGGCATCTACAACAAGCATGTGAAGACTTTCTCAGTGGAATGAGTAGATAAAAATAATTTGTTCCAATATCAATGAAGGCACCTGAAGCAGACATTGTGGAGCTCTTAAAGCTTTAACAAATATCAAAAATGCCAAGGTCATCCATTGCATCCCAGGTCATTGCCAGTCATCTTGATTTTTGTCCTGCCAATGGACTCTGATTATTCAGGAAGAAAGAATGAGGCTGACTTTTGTGCAATTATGTCTTAACTAAATCCTATTCACATGCTAGTGAAAATGATGTCATTAATCCTCTTCAAAAATAAAGGACAAACAATACTAGCAGAGACTAAAAAGACAATTAGGAAATAGTAAGAGAAAGGGATCACCTAGAATTGTCTTCCTCAGAGAATTTGCACTTTGCCTTCTCCCCACTTTCAGATAAGAGATTGGGTTGAAAGAGACATAGCAGAGCCCAAAAGTAGGTGAAGGAAAGTTGTAGGTATGTTAGATTTAATGGGGATAAAAGGGGTTCCAAATTTTCCATTCAAGCAAAGAGCTGCCCTGCTCACAGAGTGATATTAATGTAGAGATAGGGTGAGCAGGAGTTTGGGAAAAAGAAAGAACATGGGAAAATGACCCCATTCTTGCCTTTCTCTAAAAAGTCTAGTATTTTGTTTGTTAATCATTTGAAATTCTTCCCCTTCATTTACTACAATCCTTTACATCTTTGTGAAGCATGATCTTTTTAAATTGACTTAAGAAAAAAAAATAGGGTTTTTAAATTTTGGTTTGGGATTTTGTGGGGGGGAGGGGAGGAGAGAATTGTTTGTTTATTTTTTGTCTTTGTGTGTTGATTGTGGGTATTGGACCAAAACTGATCTCATTGGTATAAGGAGCATTTGGTGAGTAAATCTCTTCTACCTGACAATTCTTGATATTGAAAGTCTTAAATACTTACCTGAGGGTACTGAGAGACTAAGTGACTAATCTAGGGTTATATAGCCAGTATAGAACAGAGACTAGATTTGAACTCGGGTTTTTCTTACTCTAATACCAGCTCTCAAATTGATCACTTCCAAATACTGCTTTGGTCAACCTAAGCAAGCCTTGGCAACCTGCTAAGACTATTGTATATGATGTCCTAATCTATTTTAATAAAGGGAGTCCCTCAAGCCAAGATTCCTAAAATCACAGATCTGGGGAGGCGGGCGGGGGGAAAGGGAGAAGAGTGTGTGTCTGTGTGTCTATGTGTGCATGTGTTCCTTTCAGGGAGTTCTCATTTGAGAGCTTTGTTCTAAATTCAGACCAACATGTTTAAATAGATCAGTTTTGGTTTATTGCTACTTTTCTACAGTGAGGGAAATATATAAGCATAAATATATGTGTGTGTACATTTGCAAACACACATGTGCATATATATATAATATACATATATAACATGTATATATGCATATACATATATAATATGCATTAACAATTATTATTCATTAATAATATGATTTGGACAAAATTCTCCCCTCAGAAATTTTCTGCCAAGGGGTGGGAGGATTAGGGAGGACTGAACAAATAATAAAAATTATCATTTATATTTTGCTAAACATGTATATTTAGTTCAATTCAACAAGCACTTACTAAGTTCCTATAGAAGTAGAGAAGCATTTCAATAAGCAATTTCACTTCAGCACTCTATATTTGGTAATACCATATATGTCTTTACCATTGTTCTTCCACCTCAGGCACTGTCAGCAACAAAAGCTTTTGCTTTCCCAGGAACTACCCAATGAAGTGGGACCATGAAAAAATAGAAAAATCTTGGTGTGTTTAAGATCATGTGCTTGATAAAGCTGTTGTCTTAGGCAGACAAAGTGTGAAATTCTTTTCATGGTTTTTAGTGTAAGTAATTTGAGCAGTTCCCATTCAGTCTGTTGCCTAGAGCACATCAGTTACTGGGAGGGCTAACCAGAAAATGTTTCCTCCTGCCCAATTCCTTTTCTACTGATGGAACAAGAAGACTAATAGGATTTGGTGTCTCTGATTTGGTTCATTTTTTTACTTGGCAGGAGATTCAATCTTTTCATAATTCAGAAAAGGCAGCATTGGGCATGGGCTTGTTATTGTTTTCTGTTTCAATTCTTCAAAGTTATTCTAATCTGTTTCTATAGCACTTTTTTTAGTTGCATGAACTCCATCCTGCTATAACTCCCCTGAGTTTTTGAGTGTATGGGAAATTTTTGTTTAAACTGTCTTCATTTCAAAATGCCTGACTGCACTAAAGAAAAACTTCCAATCATTTAAGGTATCCCTATGTCTCATATGCTAATCCCAAAACACAGCAAGTAAAGCTCTGTTTAGAGAGTACTTCACTAAGGAGATTGTAAATGGATTCACCACTGATTCTTCCACTTTTACTTTGAAGCCTTGTTTTGCTTATGGGAGTGAACCTAGGTTATTGGAGACTATGCTGGCAGAAAATAAACTTGACAGGTCCTACCAAGATACAAAGCCTGGACTAGGCAATGAAGTGCTTGTCTGTTGTCAGATGACTAGATTTGCAGAATGCAAAGGTTATTATCAGAAAATTAACTACCAGATGATGACTTTTTTCTCAGCCAAAGCAGCTCATGAAAGTTGAGTATAAAAATGTGAAAGCTTGTAGGCTGCATCAGTGCAGGGAAGAGCCACAGTGTTCTTCACAACCCCTTCTGTCAACCTGGTCCTCCAACTCCTGTCCCCAATCTCTCCTCCCCTGATTGATGAGAAGTTTTACCATAGCTAGTTGAATTTAGGATGCATAGGTTAACTCATTTTTTCAGTTCCAAATCATAATTTCTAATCTGGATAAATCAATGAGTGGATTTTTAGTGCTCTTCAAAATTTAAATAAGGAACAATTTGAACAAGATACAATGATAACTGGAAGTCATGGATCTAGAAAGTTGACCGTAACAGATCATAGCTTAATGAGTTTTCTTTGAGGAGGAAGGACAAAGCATTTTTCCTTATACTATGTGCCTATTCCATCTACATATACAAGGAGTTTCACATATATTTAATTTTTTTGCTCAGACACAAGTTTAACTTGGGGAAAAAAATAAATCCTCTTGCTATGCACTTCTAATGACCCTATGGCTTTGGAACAATTGTTCATCTATTCTCTTTCCCAGTGCTATTATATCATAGGCTCACTCCATCAAATATATAGCCCTAGGAAGGATCCTAGAGGACATATCATTCAATGCCCTTACTTTTCAGATGAATACTTTGAAGTGCAGAGGGTCAAAGCAACTTCCTCAAGGTTACATAGTAAGCAGCAGAATCTAGACTTGAACCTCAACCCTCTGATTTTAATATTAGTGCTCTTTTTACCTTACAATTCTGAATAATTCAATATAATTAACCAAGTGATAAATTACTAATAATGTATTTTGGACTTAATTTGCTCATATCACCATACATACATTTTTGGGAGATTCAAGTACTATAAGATATTGATATCAAAATCAAATTGAAATGGGTGCCATTGATATTTATATAGGAGGATCTTGGAATAAGTCAACTCTAAAAATACCTTCCAGATATGTTTTTTAAAAGTACAGTTCTATAAAGAGAAAACAGCTTTTTAACTACAAATGACAAATATATGACTGAAAAAAACCAAGATGAATAGAGAAGAAAAAAGGGGAGAAATGGGAGATAAGGTCAGAAAAAAAACAGTTTTAAGCATTAAGAATTAAGCATTAGAGCATTAGGAATACCAGTAAAGACATAGATGTTAAAAGCCAAATCTAGCTCTTCTAAAAAGTCAAAGACTTTAAAAAGTGCCAGCTGAAGCAATTATCAATAAAACCACAGTCTATCCAACCAACTTCTGCACAAAATTATGTCAAAAGCCTATAGGCCTTGTGTTATGGGAGAAAGAACAAGGAGGCTCCCAGCCCTGAACTGTCAGAACTGAAGTCGGGTACAAAATTAACTCCCAGTAGATCACTCTACAATGTGACAGTGATGGCTCTATCCCAAAACAGTACATACATGCCCCAGAGTCCCCCAAGAATTGAATCCAAATGATCTCTGATATACTGTTAAATTCATAGCAGGAGACAAAGCCATCTCTCAGTAGGTGACTTCCAAAGGAATCAGAGAAAATATAGAGATATTCAGGCAGACTATATTTAGGCGACTTTCAGGAGTCTCAACTGTTCTTTTGTGGCCTTCAAGAGTCTTGAAAATGTAAGATTTCTGATCTCTAGTTAGAATCAATCATAGCCATTTAAAAAAAGTTAAAATCTATTCTTGTTTCACATTTGAACAAGAATGGGTACCAAGATGAGTATTTATACTGGATTACCTAGTGGCTGATTCAGAAGTCAAGTATTGAGGGAAAGAGGTGAGTCTTGTTCACAGTTCTGGGCTCATATCTCTGCTCAAAGGTTGAGTTACCAAAGAAATGAGAAAAGGAAAGAAAATCAAGCACTAGCCACTCCATTATGCCTAGACTGTCCTTCTATTCAAAAATGAAAAAGAGAAAGAAATCTGACCCCTCAGAAAATTTCTAATCCAGTACTAAGAATAGAGATATAAGTAACCAGAAGAAAGCTCCTAATGCAATTAAAAAGCACTCTGACTTTTCAAGAAGAAAACTTAGAAGGAGAGAATAACTCCACATAAAATGCAAGTAGTACCCAAGGGAGTGGGGGATAATTATGGTTTGGCCATAAGGATTAAAAGAGTAGATGGTAAAAAAATAAAGATATAAAAAATGAAATTACCATTGGAAAAAAGGAGAATAAATAATTACTGTAGATAAAACATATAACTCAGTAGATATACTCATTGAAAAATACAGTTGGCAAAATTAGAACTCAATGAACTAAATCAAAAAATGAAAAATTAAAAGACTATGAGGTATGTATGTTCAAAAATTATTATGCTAGAAAATAGGTCAAGGAGAAATAATGTAAGAATAATCATATTCAGAGAGTTAACAGAATTGAGAACAGATAGCTAGCCTTAGAATGAAAAGAATCTTGTTTTAAGTCTTTCCTCTGATATATATTAATTGTATAATTCTGGGAAAGTCACTGAGCTATGCAAATCTATTAGGAGTTCCCTATACCAGTATAATCACCAGTTTGGGGGAATTTGGGGGAAAATTTAGGGAAAAATCATTACTCCCTGAAAACAATGATCAAAATGACAACCTGTGTACCACATAGCAATAAACCATAAAAGAAAACCTCTCACATGTATTAGAATAAAAGGGGAAAGTGATAGTAGAAAGAATCTAATAAATTCCTTCCATAAAGAAACTTCAAATTAAAATCCCTAAAGGATGTTATAGCCTAAATCTAGAGCTTTTGGGTGAAATATAAGATATTGGAAGTAGCCAGAAAGCATTTTAAATACTAAGGAACAAATGCAAAATCATGTGAAATATCCTGCAACTATTCTAACGAAAAGAGAATCTAGACTATGACATGCCAACTTAATCTATCTTGAAGATAAAAGATTTTTCAGCATTACTGACGAAAAGGCCAAGACTGAGTTGAACCTTTGAAACAAACATAAGAGAAAGCTAGAAAGAAAATGATAAGCATAAAAAATTCAGAGAAGACTTATATGAATTGATACAGAGCAGACTAAGGAGAAAGAAGTGTGCAGCATATCCCATTATTATATCTATAGAAATAAAATGAATAATAAAACAAAACTGAACAATGTATAATTATAATGATTAATAGACCACATAGAAGAGATGATTAAGTACATCTCCTTCTCCCTAAGGAGGTGTGTTAGCATAAGTATAAGCATGAAATGTTACATATATGTTTATACATATATATATATATATTAAAATAAGGTCTCTGTACTGAATGGTTTTACTGAATTATGTTTGCAGGTGGATTTTTTAATACTGTTATTGAAAGCAATGGATTATTTGGTAGATTAGGTGAAGGGCAAATATTCATATTCAAATGTAATATAAAAGCATAAATAATCAATGAAACTTTAAAGAATAAACAATGAAAAAGTAGTTTGAAGTCAAATTGTGGTAGGCAAAAAGGTATATTCTTGTTTCAGTGAAATAAAGATTGAATTTAGTCAGGGGATCTCTAGGTCCCCATTTCCTCACATAAGATGGGAGTTGGATAATCCCTAAGGTTAATTTAAAATCTACATTCTACCTTCCAATTATAAAGAAACAACATTTGGGGATTTACTACAGCCTATGTTTTTATTTAGCTTCCTACTGTCATTGCCCCCTTTTGTAAATTCTAAATTTGACTCCAGGGTAGGATGAAAATAGGTCTTAAGGAAAAAAACAAATAATTGAATATTGTGCTATTCTTCTAACTAAACTGGGAATTTATCACACAAGTATTTACTAAAAACTGAAGAAATATAATGGACAGATCACTAAATTTAGAGTCAACAAGACCTCAGTTCAAATCTTTCCTCAAACATTATCTTTGTGACTCTAGTCAATTCATTTAACTTCACCCAGTTTATTCATCTGTAAAAGGAAGGGGGTTAATTAAATTTAGTGGTCTCTCAGGTAACTCGTTGTTCTAAATATATGATGTCATAGTGATAATGAAAATCTACTAAGCACCAGAAACTGTATTTTGTGCTGTGAATACAAAGAGAAAAGTGAAACAGGTTTCAAAAGTTTGAAATCCATCAAAAAAAAACCAGTAGGTACATGAATAAATATATATTGTATATATGTATATGTATGGCAAATTTTATTTATCCAGTGTATAAACTGAAGTCCAATGGGAGCTGAGCTAACCAAGAATATCATGTCACAAAATGGCCCATCAGCTACTTGTTCAGTTGTATTTGATGTTTTGTGATGAGTCCTTGAGGCTTTCTTGGCATAAATGTTATAGTTTGCCATTTCTTCTTCATCTTTACAGATGAGGAACTTAGGTAAAGTAACTTGCCCAGCATCACACAGCTAGTAAGAATCTGAAGCCGAATTTGAACTCACATCTCCTTATCTCCAGAACCAATACTTATCCACTGCACCATCTAGGGGTACTATACTACTGCATACACTACTACTACTACTGCCCCCAAATTTATTTTAAATTGATTCAGCTATAATTTCTGTGTATACAAGCCTATTGAGGAATTTTCGGATGTAATGAAAAGGAACAACAGGAAGATAGCCATTAAAGTTATGGGACAGTACAGAGAGATAACTTAATTCTTAGTCTAATCATTTCCTAACATCCTGGATTGTTAACAGCCTAAACTTGCTTGCTTCTACATGGTGGTGTTCAATATCTTAGCAAGCTTGTAAACATAAAGCTCTGACTTCAATGACCTGTCATTACAGAAAATAAGAGCTGAGGATTAAAAGGGGCTCATGTAGTGGTAAATTATAACCTACCCAGAAAAAGATGGTGAGGTTTTATGATATTGTGATAAAAGGTTATACTAAGTACAGGGCATAAATGTTTTATTTGAGTTTGTCCATTAAGAAGAAACAATTTGCTGAGTTTTAGATCCAATATCCTTAATAACACATTACCCATCATCACTAAGATGTTGAGCCAGATTCTTTCATGCTTAAGGTCTGTTTAAGAAATTGAATTCACTCCTTCCACCCATAGAGCCATAAATGAGTAAATTATATTAGTGAGACGAATGATTTAATACATCTTTTAGATTTGCTTAAAAGGCAGCTTAGGCACCAAAAAGATCTTAAATTATTAGACATTCTTGTTGTAAAGGCAAGCTAGATCATTTCATCTGACTTCTTGATCAGTATTACCCATTTAAAATATTAACTCCAGAATAGAGGGGTACAGCATATAATAAGCCAGTCTGAATACAGACTGACCATTTCCAGGGCAGGGGAATACACACACACACACACACACACACACACACACACAAACACACACAGAGGCCAGATAGCCTGCACAGAAAATGCATTTCCTAGATCTTGCCCCTGTATTCAGGTAATGACTTTTTTAGCATTTGGATTTATTGGAGATGTACAAATCTCTTTAATAATTGCAATATAATAAATCCCTGTGGTCAGGTAGCAAAGGCTCAGGAAATGGATTATTTATTTTTAATGGATAATTTGTGAATGCATTTATGTATATAAGTTACATGCATGTATAAGTGTGTCTAAACACACATATAAGCGCACCACATAAGGCAGTCACTCTGTACAGAAAACATAATTCCATAGATATTAAACCTTTATTCATGTTATGACATCTTTCAGTAATTGAATTTATGGGAGATGTCTAAATCCCTTTAATAAATCACAATATAATGAATTCTTATGATCAAGTAGCTAAAGGCTCAGGAAATGAATTATATGTAAATATATATGTATAATTATATAAGGTATATGCACATATATATACATCTTATTTATATATATGTCTGTGTATATATACTATTTCTTTAAATCCAAAAATTAACAAAGCGTTTTCTTCTTATGAACAAAAATGATTAACTTACATTATTACATACTCAAACATATATGCCCCTTAATAAGGATCGTCTTATAAATCTGTGCTTTTCTTTTTCTAGGAATTCCATTCAAAAACTATGTATAACTTCGTATATAAAACTTAGAGAGCTACCTGAGATTCAAGTAGTTGAAAAGACTTGACCAGAATTTCACATCTACCAAGTGGGAATTTACAGTCAAAAATGGGATTGGAACCCAGCTTCTCCTAACTCCAAGTGTATCAAGCCAGATCTTGCTGAATCCAAGTCCAAAAATCTATCCATTTTACTATTTTGCCTTTCTCTAATCATAATGACTATGCCAAAGCAACCACTATACCATATTGCCTCTTTTTCCTCAGCATCCAAAAAATATAAAGATGGAAATTTCAATTAATCTAAAAACAATATGAAATATAAAAACCAGTTGAAGAAAACTTGAATAAATGAGGCCATTAAGTACAGAGATTTTTTTTCATGGTAACTAGTAGTTGTTAATTTCATGTTTTACTTTTCCTTCATCACATCTGCCTTCTCCATCAGATTCTCCAAATGACAAATAGTAAAATAAAAAGAAAATATAAAACACAATCCGAATAATGTCACTTATTGTTGTTGTTTTCTGGTCCTTCTATTAATCAATGCAGTGATTGGGTGATAAAATTACTTTTCATTTATCTTAAAGACACCACAGCTATGATAAACATTCCAATATGTCTATTTTGGAGGCCTGTCCTGAAAACATAGGCCAGACACTCTATACAGAAAACATATCCCTAGATCTTACCCCTAAATTCATGTTATGACATCTTTCAGTATTTGGATTTATGGGAGTTGTCCAAATCCCCTTAATAATAACAGTGTAATGAATCCCTGTGGTCAGGTAGCTGTAGGCTCAGGAAATGGATTACTTTTTTTTTAAGGAATAAAATGAGTGGACACAGACACAATATTAATGGCAAGACTAATCCTCTCCCTGTTTTGCTTTCCCTTTATTAAAATGTTCAGTGATTGAACCGGTAGCAGTCAAAGTTGTTACAGCTGAATATAACACCAGAAGGAAAAGCGGGGGGAGAGGGGGAGAGAATAGGGGAAGAATATGGAATTCATGATAGGACATTTATGAGCATTTAAAAGGAAATAGGCCTCTTCTCATGAAAGGAAGAAAATCCTTATATCCCAAGGAATAATCTGTAAACTAAAATGTATATAGCCTTTGGCTAAGAAAAAAGAGAAAATATAACTTCTCATCTCCCAAAACATTTATTAATCATCCATCTAAAGTTCAGAGTATAAAAGTAACCCAAGCAGAGCCAACCCTCCCCCTCTAAGAGCTTATATTTAGAAAGACTTATCTTTGAGGCTGCTTTTATAAGGGATAATTGGAGTCCACTTCTGTGTAATTTAATATGTCCAGAATCATTTTGGTATCACAATGGATCTCACAACTTGCTTAGCAATGTTCCAAATTAAAACTTTTGGTCATCTTAAAAGGTAAAGAGAATTTAGTCTATTCATACCATTGTGCAGATTAAGGAAAGAAGATGAAAAATTTTAAGTGACTTTCTCACAGATCATCAATTACTTACTAAGGAAGCTGGTAGGTCTTTACTCTTAGTTGAATGCCCTCTCGAATTTAACTCAGCAATCATTTATTAAATATATGTAATATGGAAGGCATGGAGCTGGGAACTAGGAATACAATGAATAAAATTCTGTCAGTGCTCCCATAATCTGTGACACAGTCACATCAGAGAGAATAGGGAATGACTTAAAATGTACTGTCAAGGACACAGCTAATGCTGACTTAGTGGCAAAGATTCATCACTGCCCAACTCTTGTTTTAATTTTCCCAAGATATGACATTTTATTTTATGTCCTAGTCTACAAGGCTTCCTGCTAGACACCCAGAGCAAAGAAAAGCAGATATACAAGGACAACCAACCAAGCACAAAAAAAAAAAAAAATCACACAGTCACAATGTTCTATCATCTAGTTATCACTGAAAAAAAAAATTACAGATATGATTCCTGAACTATTGCTAGTGATCTGTGAGGGATTATAGAGAATGAAAAAGGTGTTAAATGAATGAAATAGAGTCAGTGCAATCCTGACTTTTTTTTTAAGGAGAAGAGAGTAGAGTCTGCAAACTATACACCAATTCAACTTTGTTGGCAAAATACTGGGATATGCTATTAACTTAATGTCTTGTGAGCATTCAGGAAGAGAAGTCATAGCCACTAAAAGCCGACATGAGTTCTTTAGGAAAAGGTTATGACAGACTAATATCCTTTCCTTTCTTTACAGTAATCATGACTGATAGATAGATAAGAAGAATGTTGTGAACATCAGGTACTTATGTAGTGATTATCCTAGCATCTCTTTCCCAGAAGAAACCTGGCTATATCTCCTCAAGATTCTAGGGGCGCCCCTGAGATGGTAGAAATATCACACTCTCTGATACTATTGGTTTGAGCTCCTATTCTGGTATGATTTCCCCAGTCCTTTAACCACCAGCAATTAAAGCACCAGTTCCATTTCACCAATTAGCATCAATTAGATTTAACAAAGGAATATTTACTTTGAAGATATAGCAAGAACAGAAGTATAAACAGTGGGGGAGAAAGGGGAAAAAATTCCCCCTAGCTGTTCTGCAATTTCACCAGCATGAGCCATCTATTACACTCTCTCAGGAGAGGACAAATGAATTTATGGAAAAAAGCAGATTCTATTCCCCATCTCAGGCAACTTAAGCATCTGTTGCCTTCTAAATTGCCTACCTCAATGGTTTACCATTGCTGTTATTAGTTATGAATCTGTTTTCCTCTTTATACAAAAGAAAATCAGGTAACCACCAAATACAGTCTGACAACTGGTGATTAATGTTGGCAACAAGAGGAGATTCAGGAAGGAGTTTTGATCCCAATTGAGAGATAAAAAATAAATCCTTCCTTCAGTCTGGCTGAGGCATGAAGGGAAAAGGAAGAAGGAGACACTGATTCTGTTTGGAAGTCCCACAATCAAGAAAGATATATTAATAACATAACCCTTGCGAAATACAATTTTCACAAAAGGAGCTTACAAGATGTATATTATAGATGGATGGATGGATGGATAGATAGATAGATTAAATAGATAATAATATCAACAATAATGTTTAACATTTATTTAGAATATTAAAGTTTGCAAAGCACTCTGCATATGCCTCATTTTATCTTCATCTAGATATCATTTTAGAGATGAGGCAGAAAGAAGTCAAATGACTTGCTCAGGATCACATAACTAGTAAAATCTGACATTGGATTTGAACTCATACCTTCCTGATGAAATTTCTACAATGTATAAGACCTTATGATATAGTTGCTAAAAAGATAAAAATCAATATAGTCTATACTCAAAGAAATTTAAATCAAATACCAAAACTACAAAATACTTACAAACATTTATAGAACAGAATATAGAAATATGTTTATATGTATTTTATTATTCTTACAGGGAACAAAGAGAAACTTAGACAACTATCATACTAGTTTAGTAAGAAAAAACTACCATGGTCATGGAACAAGGAATAGAGCATAGCTTCTTAAACTGTGGCTCATGACTACATATGAGGTCTTTTTAAAAAGTGGTAGTCACAAAACTATTATTTATTATCAATAAATGCTTGATTTGCATATCTATTTTATATGCCTATATGCCCAGGGTTACGTAAAAGTTTCTTGGATGAAAAGGAGGAAAAAAGTGGAAAAAGTTTTAGAAGCCTTGGAATAGAGGGGATGTTCCAGAGAGGGGATGGAAGTTGATCTTGTCTTTTAGAAAAGGATGTCAATAGGTAAATACCTGAAGAGAAGGTACTGTAGGAAATCAGAAATGTCTTTTGCAAATGTGTACAGGTACAAGGTTTAGGGAGAAACAAAACTGAAGAACAGTTAGTAATCGATAGGATTAAAAAGTTGTGTGTGAAGGAGAAAACAGTAAAATTAGGATGGAAAAATAATTTGAATCCAGATTAGAAAGGTTCTTAAATACCAGGATAAATATTGCTTCGATATAGGAGATAATATAGCATGAAGGTGATTCCTAGCTCATAAAGGCTATACCATTGGAGCACAAGCTCTAACAGGTTCTAAAGTGCTAGAAAAGCTTTTGTTTTTCTTATTGTTGGTAATGCTAGTGCTGGTGCTGGTGGTTCCTAGTCATTTCAGTCATGTTCAATTCTTCATGACCCTATTTAGATTTTCTTGGCAAAGGCACTGAAATGGCTTGCCATTTCCCTCTCCAGTTCATTTAAAGATAAAGAACTAAGGCAAACAGGGCTAAGTGACTTGCCCACAGTCAAACAGCTAGTAAGTTCTTGAGGCCAAATTTGAACTCAGGAAGATGAATCTTCCTGACTTCAGACCCAGTGTTTTATGCGCTACAATACTCAAATGCTTGAAGAAAAATCTTTAGTTACAAGCTCACAAATAAGTGATGCTGATTTTCCAAGGAGCAGCCTAGTCAAAGAATAGAGAGGATTCTCACTTATAGATCAGTTACTTGGTCATAAATTCTTCAATCATAGAAACCCTGAGATAAGGAAAAATATCAACTGTGTGACCCTTTTCCACTTCTTTAGTAAAAGTTACAGAGGATTCTAAGCATCAAGTAGTTTTTAGACAAATAAACATTAACTTATCTATTAGTATTATAAAAGTCTAATAATCAACATATAGACACACTTCTGGACAAAATAATTCATATTGCCCCTAATATTTTTTCCCATAATGAAACCAAAACACTTCAGAAGAAAGTCACAACTAAATGGAAGGATATCTCACAGGCTTTAGTTGGAGAGATTAAATGTAAAAATGACAAAATTGGTTTTATCATGCCTCCAAAAGGCAATTGTGTAAACAATTCTATGCCGTCATTGGGCAGAGTATGACAAAGTAGAGAAATTCTGAGTCCTAGCAAATTAAATTAATATACCATTTGTTTCCCAATGATTCCAAAGCAAAAGCAGATATAGGAAAATATGAAGAAAATATATATTGGAAGTTTGTTTTAGAAATAAGAAATGAGAAACCAAAGACTTGTATAATACACAGAAGTCTCATGCCTATTTAACATAAATGCTTTTTTTAAAGAAAAGAATATGGGAGCAGCTAGGTGGCACAGTGGATAGAGCACAAGACCTGAAGTCAGGAGGACCTGAGTTCAAATCTGATCTCAGACACTTAACATTCCCTAGCTGTGTGACCCTAGGCAAGTCACTTAATCCCAATTGCCTCAGCAAAAAGCAAAAAAAAAAAAAAAGATTATGGAGGCATTAAACATAGTAAGTACCAGTGAACATCACCCCTAAAAATGAAACTAACTGCATTTTAATGGCTAGAAAATAATTAATTTTCTGTTTGTAGCAGCCCTTTTTGTAGTGGCAAGAAATTGGAAACTGAATGGATGCCCATCAGTTGGGAATGGCTGAATAAGTTATGGTATATGAATGTTATGGAATATTATTGTCCTATGAGAAATGATCAGCAGGATGATTTTAGAGAGGTCTGGAGAGACTTGCAAGAACTAATGCTAAGTGAAATGAGCAAAATAAGGAGATCATTGTACATAGCAACAACAACATTATATGATAATCAATTCTGATGGATGTGGCTCTCTTCGATAATGAGATGATTCAGATCAGTATCAATGGTCTTGTGATCAAAAGAGCCATCTACACCCAGAAAGAGTACTGTGGGAATTGAGTGTGGTTCACAACATAGCATTTTCATTCTTTCTGTTGTTGTTTACTTGCATTTTATTTTCTTCATCATTTTATTTTCTGGTTTGATTTGATTTTTCTTGTACAGCAAGATAATTGTATAAATATGTATGCATATGTTGGATATAACATATATTTCTATCATGTTTAACATATATTGGACTATTTGCCAACTAGGGGAAGGGAAGGAGAGAAGGGGGCCAAAACTGGAACACAAGGTTTTGTAAGGGCTAATGTGGCAGAATTATCTATGGATATGTTTTGAAAATTTAAAAAAAAACTTTAATAAAAAAATAAAAATAAAAAGTAAGTTTATCCTCAAACTTAAAAAAAAAGAAAATAATTCATTTTCTCTCTAAGAGTTATTCTAGAATAAACTATTTATAAACCACTATCTTGGAATCATAGTTATCATAGATACGAGCTAGAAGAGATCTTGGAAGTCATTTAGCCAAACCTCAGATGAGGAAACTGAGTTCTAGAGAGTTTAAGTGACTTGCTCAAAGTCACTCAATTATAAATAGCAAAGCTGGGATGTTATGCAAGTTCTCTGACTCCAAATCCAAAATTCTACTCAGACTTTTTATAGTAAAGATTAAAATTTATTTGAAACCAGAAGAATAAAAATGACAAAAATATATGATGTACAATCAAAATGACTCTAGCCTTACACATTTAAATAATCTGTTGAAATTTAAAAATAATAAATTAATGGAATGACAAAAAGCATAAAAATTCCTAAATTAGTTTAACCAATATTAATCAGTCATTGTAAAAGATCGAAAAGGCTCAGAAATCACTTGGGTCTGCAATTATTTGATCTCTTTGACAAGTAGAATAATATAACAACCAGGTACAAATGAGTTAAAAGAAAGCCTCAATTTGGTTTATTTCTCACCTACTGCTCATTTTCCATTTTCAACTCATATATAGTCTTAGGGTAAAGTCAAAAGTCCCACTACTTTGGTCACACATATAGTCATAAGCAGTGAATCTATACCATCTGTCTCAGTTCTCACAAATTTCAGAGAAGGTTTAAATTTACCATGGAGTTTTTTTTTTTCAGAGTAAACAATGAGAACCCTTTTATTTATCAGGCTAGAGCTGTTTGATGGCTTTTTTTTTGTAAAATTGAAAAGTTACAAATTTAGAGAGTAGTTAGTTCTGGGTAGTAATTCCATCTTAGCAACTACTTAGCCATTATGTAAGTCCAAAATCTCAGAAAAGGAAGGTTCCAAAAGGGATACCTAGTCCAACCCAGGACTGACCAAAAATCCCTTCTATAAATCACAAGGAATTATAAAAGAAAAATATCAAAATGTAAAATTACTTTAAAATACTATATCCTGTATTATATTATGGCATGTCTTCACTAAGACTCTGCTGACCCAGTCGGATCCTAGCAAGCTGAGAAATATTCAATAATAGGCTCAGGATCATACTTCATGATTTCCATTCAAGGATCACCTAAATTACTTGAAAGAGACTTATAAACAAGTTTGCCATGGCATTATGAACTTATTAGCTATAGCAACTGAAAAAAAAATGTCTTTTATAACACAATCTATCTGCTTTCTGTATTGGTGGGTATAGTACACACAAGAATGAGCTAGTACATTCTGCATCCAGGGAAAGAATCAACAAAATTTGTAACAGAAAGCTTTGCAAGGGTTAATGTTGAAGAATTACCCATACATATGTTTTGCAAATAAAAAGTTTTAATTAAAAAAAGGAAAAAAAATAAAAATAAATGTGAAAAAAGAATTTTTATATCATTGAAATAATTAGATAAACTCACATTACACAAGGAAGAATGTTTAAAGGCAATTTAAACAAAGTTTACAGAGTTTTGAAATGGCTTCACTAAGCAATATATATATTTTTATTATCATTATTCTAGAAAGTCTATGTGGTGTAGTGTATTTATTTAGTTTTACAGACAAGACAATGTGGGTTCAAGTCCAATATCTAATACATAATGAATGTGATGTTGGGCATTTAAAATGTGATCCCTCAGGCAATTCTTTATTATGACAAATTACAAAATTGTTGCTCTTCTTCACAGTCAGAAGTTTCTTCAAAAAGACCTTCCTAAACTAATGAAATCACAGAGCTGGGTCAGTTTTAAAAATCATTGTCATTATCGGTGTGATAAGAATAATAAATCTATCTGGGAAAAAATTCTCTATTCAGATATCTCTTTTCATACTGAATGTCTACACAGTTTGTCTTCCTTCAGCTTCTGCCTATATTCTTGTCATGTCTTCATTAATGAACACCTCCATCTCTGATTCTGGGATTTTGTATTTGCTAGCCGAATTATTTTGTTTGTGGCTATTTTCTCCTAGTATTTCAGGGTCACAAACAATGGCCTCCATGATAATCTGTAAAAGTATGTCTTTTCTCCACTTATACCTCAGTTTTCCCTCTTCAACTCACAATATTTCTTCTGTTTTCTCTCTGCCACACATTTCCAGTCCAGCAGAACAGAATGATAGCAAGAAAAACTTCAAAGCTGATCCCATTTGTTGTTAGGTATGATTTGGAATTGACATTGATGAAAGAATCAACTGCTTGATGGGTCATTTGTAATGTATATTAATTTAACAGATGTTGATTTAAATACTATGCAGTTCAGCATTGAGGAGACTATTAGCTCTATCTTTACCACAATTGTGACCCTCTAGCTAAAGGGACACTTCCAAATTGTCAGCATAAGAGTTTCCTTGACACAATGACTACATCTTTTTCTTTTTCAGATTTTATATTTAATTTATGAAATAAAATGGGGATTTCCATATCATATTACAATTAAAAAGATGGTTACACATGAAACTGCACATAATGGTAGCCTGCTTCTGTAATTTATGCAAGCATTCTTTCTAAAATGTGGTACTCGGGGCAGCTAGGTGGCGCAGTGGATAGAGCACCAGCCCTGAAGTCAGGAGGACCTGAGTTCAAATCTGGTCTCAGACACTTAACATTCCCTAGCTGTGTGACCCTGGGCAAGTCACTTAACCCCAATTGCCTCAGCAAAAAGAAAAAAAATAAAATAAAATGTGGTACTCGATATGACTAATATAGTCTGGCCGGGTCAAAGTATAGTAACAGTATCTCCTCCTTATTCCTTAAAGCTAAGCCTTTTTTAAATGCATTTTAAAATCAAATTAAATAAAATTTATTAAAATAAAATTATTCTCCCTTATCTGGGATCTATCTACCATTTAATTTTTTCATTTTACAGAAAAAACTTTAAAATATTTTTATGAACATGTTTTAATTTTTCCATTAAAATGGTATGGCCAACTGTAGTTAATTTCTTAGTAGTATTATATTAGCTTAAAAAGGAATTTTAAATATTTTTATTTCTCTTTTTCTTATAGGATTTTAAAACTTGAAGAGAGCTCATTGACAATTTAATACTAGTGTTTTTGCAAATAAACAAAGGTCAGGAATAGAAAGGTCTTGTGACAAGCTCAATATCACAGAGCTCTTAGGACAATAATGCAGATCCACCTGACTCCTAGTCCAATATTCTTTTAACTAGACCATTTTACCATGGAAATTTGAGTTTTCCACACCTTAAAATTAACTAGTTTTTACCTCATAGTTCAACTAATTAATGGTAGACAAATAATTTCCAAAAGTATTCTGTTTGTCATCCCACTGAAGATTGGCTGAAGACTGGAACTGGTAACAAATCCAAAGTTCTTATTCTCTCTTGAGCAGAAAAAAAACCTCTTAGCAAAAGGGAAAATGAATCTCTTATAAGGGTTCCCTGCCCAGTCCAAATCTATCAATACTAAAATTTGCTCTAATCAAAAAAGGTTTGAAGGGAAATAAAACTAGAGCTCCTTTAGCAGTAATATTCAATCAATTGGCAACCATCAGCAATGAGAATCGAACCTGTCTCATGAAAAGTCTGAAAGGAAAGATAGGCAAAAAGAAGGTAGCTAATATTAGAAGTAAAGAGGGAAATGGTAAATAGTATTTTTTTTTCTCTTTTGTTTTTGGTCTTGTTAGTATGTGTATAAAGTTATTGGGGTTAGGTGATTGGCCCAGAGTCACATAGCTAGCAAGTGTTAAGTGTCTGAGGCCAAATTTGAACTCAGGTACTCATGACTTCAAGGCTGGTGCTCTATCTACTGCATTCTCTTTTGATTAAAAAAAAATTGAAAATGAAATGTTGCTTTAATACCCCTCACATAATAGACACTTATAAATAATTTGTTAATTTTTTTTGTCAAAAGGAATGGGTTTTTAGGAAGGCAAAGGAAGAAATATTTGTAAAATGCAATATATATGCTAGCTAGCTGTTATGTGTATGTATGTTTTTTTAAAGAAACTTTACTGGGCAGTTCTTAGAAAATCTTCTTGTTCTTTATATGCTGAAAAAAACAACCATTTCTTCTATGTTCCCCTTTCTTGATCTTTGAATAATAAAATGTCACTGTCAGTAATTAAGTTTACAATTTTTAAAAAGTTTAATATTAAAAAAAAAGAAAGTGCTTTCATAATTCCCAAATGTGATCTGACCCATTTGACTCTGATTCTAGGATGATTTCACTGTCAATTGGCAGCAGCTGTCAAAGATCAGTGTCATATTAATGGTCATATTGAGGTGATATAGTCAAGTTCCTGTGATAATTAAAAGAAATTTAACTAAATAATGGAAAAGTTGCCAAATATAATTAATATTGTTGAGATGCTGCAAAGTGGAGTCTTTTTAGATAACTTCCTAGTTAATAGCCTAAATACATGAGCAGAAACAAGAGATACTCACAGATTTATACTTAACACTTCATTCGTTAGTAGGGAAAGGACCAATTCTGTGTCCAAACTGGGGGGAAATTCTTATTTCTGTCCCTTTATTTAAAAAGGACAAAGATTTAGGAGAGGTATCTAGAATATATCCTGGAGATTACAGATTTGATCACCTTTTCTATCTCTGCCTTTACCACTGCCTCAGCTGTCCCTTCTCCCTTTCCTCAGTCAACTCTTTTTTCAAGCTAGGAACTTGTGCAAAAAGAGAAAAAAATTTGTCCATTAAATAAATATTCTTTTAATTAGCCAGTGCAGTAATATGCTGCCCTTTCCCATTGCTAAATATTGTCTATTGATATGTGTATATGAATGCATGTGATATGATATACAGGAGTAGGAAGGAAGAGGAAAATGTTGCTTGGAGTGTGGAGAGAGACACAGATTAGAGTGAATTAAATCAGGAAAAATTGGCAGTTTGATACTTATCAATTGTCTACAATGTTCTTAGTTCCTATGTCCTTACAAGAATGAATCAGTCATGCTTATCAGTGGAAATGAAAGATATTTGCATTCCAATGAAAGATTGAAGCAGTTTCATTTGAGCCATTTTTCTTTTGAATTTTTGTTCTTAATTAAATGGGGAAACTATTTTATATAAATAATTCTGACAAAATGTTTGATATCATTTCAACACTGGCCAGATAATATGATGTATGTTTTGGCTATAGTTCTCTCTCCTTTCCTATTTATGATTGGTTGAGCTCGTTTATTTAAACTGGAAATCAGGAAGAGCGTTCTGGCTCCATTGACATTATCAGTGAATTTGATGTAGTACAAGATTTGTGCAGTTAGGCATTACTGAGTTATTTAGCTCTAGGTACAGAGTGATTAATTAGCTTTCCAAGTGCAACTCAGAAGCTTAAAACATACATTAGTGTCTAACACCCATTCTTAGTGGACATACATGATGAATTTCTCATGTACACAAAATTATTATGATTCATTGACTCCTTGTTTGGACTGCTACCAATATTTTCCTATGGTTTTTATCAGTTTTCCTAGGCTTTCTTCATATAACTCATGTCATTAATATTCTTCCCTTTTAATGTGCATATTTTGAAAGCTCTCAAAATGCCCAATTGTTCTTATTTCAAGAGAGAGAAAGAGCATTTAGTAAGTGCTTACTAAATGACAAGTATTGTGCTAAATGTAGGAGGTAGAAATACAAAGATACAAAAATGTCCTTTCCCTAGTGGATCAGTGGAATAGGATAGAATCACAAGACAAACTAGGCAATAACTATAGCAATTTAGTCTTTGATAAACCCAAAGACCCCAGCTTCTGGGATAAGTACTCACTATTTGACAAAAACTGCTGGGAAAATTGGAAACTAGTGTGGAAGAAATTAGGGCTTGACCCACACCTAACACCACATACCAAGATAAGATCTAAATGGGTTCATGACCTGGATATAAAGAGTGATATTATAAGTAACTTAGAGGAACATAGTATAGTTTACCTCTCAGACCTGTGGAGATGGAATAAATTTATGTCCAAAGAAGAACTGGAACTCTTAATTGAAAACCAGATAGATAACTTTGACTATATTAAGTTAAAAAGTTTTTGTACAAACAAAACCAATGCAGTCAAGATTAGGAGGGAAGCAATAAATTGGGAAATCATCTTTACATTTAAGGGTTCTGATAAAGGTCTCATCTCTAAAATATATAGAGAATTGTCTCATATTTATAAGAATTCAAGCCATTCTCCAATCGATAAATGGTCAAAGGATATGAACAGACAATTTTCAGAGGATGAAATTAAAACTATTTGTAGTCATATGAAAAGGTGCTCCAAATCACTATTGTTCAGACAAATGCAAATTAAGACAATCCTGAGGTACCACTACACACCTGTCAGATTGGCTAAAATGACAGGAAAAGTTAATGATGAATGTTGGAGGGGATGTGGGAAGGCTGGGACACTGATGCATTGTTGGGTGGAGCTGTGAATGGATCCAGCCATTCTGGAGAGCAATTTGGAGCTATGCTCAAAAAGTTATCAAACTGTGCATACCCTTTGACCCAGCAGCATTTCTATTGGGCCTATATCCCAAAGAGATCTTAGAGGAGGGAAAGGGACCCACATGTGCCAGAATGTTTGTGGCAGCCCTTTTTGTG
Source organism: Myrmecobius fasciatus (assembly GCA_023553655.1). Taxonomy (NCBI): domain Eukaryota; kingdom Metazoa; phylum Chordata; class Mammalia; order Dasyuromorphia; family Myrmecobiidae; genus Myrmecobius; species Myrmecobius fasciatus. Next base: position 197,037 of record JAJPUD010001637.1, on the reverse strand, counting down.
GTGGCTAGAAACTGGAAACTGAATAGATGCCCTTCAATTGGAGAATGGCTGAATAAATTATGGTATATGAATATTATGGAATATTATTGTTCTGTAAGAAATGACCAGCAGGACGATTTCAGGGAGGCCTGGAGAGACTTACATGAACTGATGCTGAGTGAAATGAGAAGAACCAGGAGATCATTATATATGGCAACAACAATACTATATGACGATCAATTCTGATGGACATGGCTCTCTTCAACAATGAAATGTTTCAAACCACTTCCAATTGTTCACTGAAGGAAGCCATATACTCCCAGAGAGAGGGATGTGAAATGTGGACCACAACATAACATTCTCATACTCTCGATTGATGTTTGCTTGCATTGTGTTTCCTTTATCTGATATGTCTTTCGTGTAAATACGATTTTTCTTGCACAACAATGATAAGTGTGGAAATATGTATACATATATTCGATCTGTCAAGTATTTTTAACATAATTAACATGTAGTGGATATCCTGCCATCTAGGGGAGGGGTAGGGAGTTGGAGGGGGGAAACTTGTAACAGAAAGCTTTGTAAGGGTTAATGTTGAAGAATTACCCATATATATGTTTTGCAAATAAAATAAAATTTAAAAAAAAAGAAAAGAAAAAAAATGTCCTTTCCCTCAAGGAACTTACATTGGGAAGAATTCAATGTTCACATTGTGGAGTAGGCTTGGACTTCAGGGCGAGAGGTGGGAATGATGGCTAGTGTGCAGGTAACATTATAGAGAAATGGTTGGGAAATGGTATGGAGGTGTGGTTCCTCAGATGAACTTTTTCACTGACAAATTTTCCAGCACAATTGAAATCATTTAAAGAATTATACTACTAATACTTAATGTGTGCCTCTTTACTAAATATAAATTCTCTCTTTCTCTTCTTTCTCTCTTTCTCTTTCTCTCTCTCTCTCTCTCTCTCTCTCTCTCTCTCTCTCTCTTTCTCTCTCTCTCTCTCTCTCTCTCTCTCACACACACACACACACACACACACACACAGTGTGTGTTTAACCAGAAAAGATAAGATGGACTAAGAAGGAATAGTTTCTCTGCAATCACTTCTCTCATTGTAATAGCTTATAATCAGAATCTGGACCAAAGTATGCCTATGATCCTAGATCTTTATTTTAATATTTTTGAAGTTCCTTTTTCTACCATAATATTACAAAAATTATTTATTTGTCAATTATGCCTATTTAAAAAGTCCCTCCATTTCTGCCTGTGTTGTCTTGAGGACCCCAGACCAGTCTTTATTCCCTTATAGGCCACATTACTTCAATCTGAACTTCTAGACCTGGAATGCCACTTAGGCTAGAGTCTCTTCACTAAACATCCAAATACTCTAGAGTCTTTCTCAACCTGAAGCATCCCTCTTTTTAAGAACTATACCTTTTTCTAATTGGTGAATTCCTCTTGGACCCTCCATTTTATTAAAGAGCCTATGTCTTCATTCCTATCCCAGTTCTGTTCCTGACTTCTACATTTCAAAACCATTACTCTCACCAGGTACTTTCCTCCTTTTCCTCTTTTTCTGTCTTTCCTTTCTTTTCCCTTTGTGACATTGTCTTCAGTATAATGTTAATTCCTTGAAAATAAAGATTATTTTTCTTTTTACTTGCGTTTGTATTACCAGCACTTATCACTCAGCCAAACACAAAATAGGAGCTTAATAAATATCTGTTTCTATTTTCTTCCTATGTGAGGTTAACAAAATAGTAGGTGTGGTCTGCTTTAATTGGACAAAATATTTAGTTGAAGAATCATATTTCCTTTTTTTTCTCCATAATTAATGTCAGAATTTTCAAAAATACATCTTTAAGTTTCTTTTTTTTAATCTATTGAGGGAATTCTCATTTAAACTGATTTTTTTTTCCTTATGAAAGCTTCAGTGACAGATGTCAGTTATGAACTTCAAAGTTGCTTTAAGAAATCACCTATTATGTGGCTAATCAATTCACTGCCCTGTGACTTTGGCAAATGAAGTCAACCTCATATATCATGATACTGGTCTATAGATGTCTTCTCTTTTCCCCAAATATCAACAATTTAACAACACTCCTTAAGGCATTTAAACTTCAATTTAAAGTTTTCCTTACTCATTCTTGAATCTCTAATACACTTTAAAAATTTTTTTTCATTGGGTTGTACTCATCATTTTCAGAAGTGTTACCATGGAGAAAGGCAATTATGAACACAGCTTCAAATGATGGGTGACTAGAGTCTGGATCAATCATATAATCATAGACTTAGAAAACACCTCGAAATATACTCATAGTAACCCATCTTTCTTCCTCTAAGCAAAGGCTAAATTTAAACTACTCATTAAAATATGAGATACATAATTTCTCTTTTTTTCCCTTTTAGAATAACAGTGTTAGTTTCAGGTGAAGCCTGCATCAAATTTAAACTTATTTGCAGTCCTAATTATATTGTGGGTGCTAATAAATACTTAATAACATGAGATTAATTATAGATTGTGTCTCAGTTTTTGAAGGACCAGCCTTTTCAGCAATAACATCTCTGTTAACCATTGTTAGAATGTGATTAGCTTTGATGCTAAAATTGCCCACAACAATGAAATTATAGACCCTTGAAATATTGAATCATTAATGATCACAAGCAAAAAATATTATTATTGATGATGGCATGCCATTTTGTAATTATATTAGACATTTTCCTCAAGTATAATGTGTAAATTTAGTCCTTTACAATGACAATGTTAAGAACAGAAGCTTCTGTATCAGAAGACTTGAATTCAAATCCCTTCTCTGATACTTACTTCTTGTATAATCTTAGATAAGACCTCAATTTCCTTATCTGTTTAAAAAAAAAAAAGTTGGCTGAGATGGCTTTTGAGACTCCTTCCACTCTAAATCTATCATTTTTCATCTGTTTTTTATATTACAAAAAAAATCTACATTTCCTACTTTTTTGGAAGTACATTTTTAAATTTCTCTAAGTGCCTCAATTCTACACATTCTTCTTACCCTCTCCTTCAGAAAAATCTACTACCCTAGAATGTTATAAAATAAAATTAATTTTTTTAAAAAAAGATGAAGCAAAAACAAAACAAAACTTTGCCCTGTTATATTTTTTTAATTTTTTTTTCACTTTGGATATCTAGGCTTTGGTGGTCAAAATATAGTTATTCACTCACAGTTGATGGCACAACTAATAATAATAGGGATTGGAATTGCAATTTTATTTTCATGAATCATTCCCTATCAATTCAAGTCTTCATCTTCTCAGCAACTTGTAGTTTGAGAATTGCCTGGAGCACTGAGAAGTTATGTGACTTGATACTCACATATATAGCTCATTTGGTGGTAAATGCTTTTGAGTCTTTCTAGTCCTTTATTATAAAGTAAATTTATTTTTAATTAACTTTTTTCATTTGGAAAAAATGTTCTTCTCCCAGTGCTTAACATAGTGTCAGGCACTTTGGAGATGTTTAGCAAATGTTCATTAGTTGATTGATTAATTGAAAAAAATTATAATTAATATTTCTAGTTAAGCCAAACAAATGACCATACTAGCTATATTCAAAAACTATAGGTCTTATTCTGCGTTCTTAGTTCATCACACCTTATGCAAGTAGCATGCTTCATGACAGGTTCTCTGGAATGATGGTTGATCATCACATACCATACCATTTGTTGTAGATGTTAAGTATTGAAATTAATTATTTACAGTATATTTCAACAAAATGAAATTTCCTCTTTATCTCTTTTAATCACCTACTTTTTTGTTTACTTGTCTGGACAATTATAACTTATCTTGCTTTTTTTACTTTAGTTGAATTATAATACATATTATTCAAGTCTTTTATTTTAACTCTGAATATATTTCAAGTGTATTTCTTATAAACAACATTATTGATATTTGTTATCTAATTCATTCTGTTATTCATGCTCATAGTTATAATCATTGTGTATTTCATATTTTTCCTCTTTTAACTTTCTGCCTTCTCTTACAAAGAATTAGGGACAGTAGAATAGAAATGTGCTCTGTAACTATGCTCTAGGTTGAAAGGTTCTGCTTCTGCTCCTCTGTCTCTTTTCTCTTTTCCTGGCTAAGATTCTAATCAAAGATTTTACTCTTCATATCAGCTGTTATCTTTCATTTCCTTTTAAACCTCTCTTAACAGTCACCTTTCTGAGTTTGAAATTTGTTTTGATTCTGACTAGGCCATCCTTAAACCTATACTCTTTCTGATTCTTCCTTTCCTCTTCCTTTCACCATTTCCCTATTGAGTTAAATGTATTTCTACAACAAATTTTTTTCTATATGTATATATGCTCTACCCTCCATTGACCAGTTCAAATAAAAGTGATGTTTTATTGATTTGTATTCCTACCACTCTTTCCTTGTCTTTACAGATTTCTATTTGCATACTCAATCATGTGATAGAATAAATTTCTCTCTCCCCCATTTCTTTTTCTTTTTCCTCCAATGCAATCTTTTTTCTTTGTTCTTTCCTTTTTTTTTTAAGATTAACAGATATAATAGAATCAAATAATAGTACCATTCTTTGACTCTCTGACTCATTTGATGTCCTCCATGACCACTAAAGACATTTAGGTTCTGAAGAGACATTTGTTAAATGTGAAAAGGACTCATAAAGTGTCTTTCCATGGTTTACTTGTATTTACATTTTTATGCTTCTTTTGACACTCACATTTGTATTTCAAAGTTTCTATTGAGCTTTTGTCTTTCCATCAGGAATGTTTGGAACTCTTCTCTTTAATTGAAATAATATATATTTTTGCTGGGTAAGATTTTCTTGGTTGTGAATTCATAATTTTCTCACTTTGGAATATCAGATTACATGGTCTCTGCTGTTTTATAAGAGTAAGCGCTAAATATTACATGATCCTTCCTGTAGTCCCTTAGCAATTTTTCTTTATGGTTATATGAAATACTTTTTGTTTTACTTGAAAGCCCAATTGTTTGACTACGATCTAATTGGGAGTTTTTATTTTAAAGAGTGTCTTTGAGAAGGTGCTCAGAAGATTCTTTGTAATTTCATTTTGCCATGATTTTGTTCTAATGTATCTAATGTATGTAATGTAATGTATGTAATGCATAATGTATATTTTTTAATATAATTTCTTTAAGTTTTCTCTCCAGGTTTGTTTGTTTTCTTTTTTATCATGATTTTCACATAATTCAATTTTTGTTAAATTAATTACGCTTAAACTATTTTCCAGAATACTTCTTTTTCCTCATGTCATTTAATTCTGTTTGGTCCATTTTAATTTTCAAGGAATCTGTTACTTGGGTAAGGTTTTGTACCTCCTTTGCTGAGCAATTTATTTTCTTCCTAAGTCTTCCAAACAAAGCTCTCATTTCTGATCCTTTCCACTGTACTGAGCTTTCTAGAGTTCCCACACTGAAGTGCCAAAACATACCATCCAAACTAGCTCTCTGGAGGATCTCGGGACCAGCCCTAGTCCTTGGTCTTAGTGGAGAAGTGATGAGGGGAAACCCATGAGAATGGTCAAATATGAAGTCCATTTATTCCAAATTTTCTCAGCCTTATACACCCTAATACCCTTATATAAACATAGCACACTGTGCACATGTGGGACCACATAAACAACTTGCTATTGTGTGTAGATGTCTCTTCACCACTTGGTATCACTCTTTTTAAATTACAACACAGGTTGTCACTGTCTCCTGACTTCACAGGAAGGCTTAGAGCCCTTAAGGGAGATGGGGAGTCCAACCAGACATTGTCAGCAGGTTCCCTCTGAGATGAAGGGTCTTATACCTCACCCAGAGTTCCCCCACTATCTGTGGCCCTCTACATTCCACCATGACTCAGCTCATTTATGTTATTATTCTTATCTTTTTATTCATTTCTTAAAGGAATTCTAATGTATTGTGTTGGGAAAATTATTATTCTTTGAGTCTTTTCGCGGTGTTTCAGAGATAGTTTCCTCTTCTGGGTTTGTATATTGATCATCCTGGCATCACAATAGCCATTTTCTTCCTTTTTTTTAATTTGTTTGTTCACTCATTATTCTATTTTATTTCTCATTGTATTGTATTAAGAACATTGTACTAAGGGGGCAGCTAGGTGGTACAGTGGTTAGAGCACCAGCCCTGAAGTCAGGAGGACCTGAGTTCAAATCTGGTCTCAGACACTTCCTAGCTGTGTGACCCTGGGCAAGTCACTTAACCCCAATTGCCTGAACAAAAAGCAAAAAAAAAAAAAAAATTAATAAGAACATTGTATTAAGAACAACAGATTTGTATTTCTGGGAAGAATTGTCATGGCCTTATATGATCCTGGCCTGTCTTATTTATGGCCTGTCACCAGGCAGATGGTGTGACTTGTAACTATTTTCTTTAGGGTATTGAGTGCTGTATTCTTTTAGGATTACCGAGGCAACTAGAGACAGGTATCTGCATCATTTCAGTAGGTCTTATGTAGTCAGATCATGGGCTGAGTCTAATCACTGACCCTCTTGAGCTTTCCAGTCTTTAGACTTTTATTTTTGTCTGGGTAATATATGTGCAGTCTTGCCCTAAGTGGTACTTCAGTGGGTGATAGTTGGTCATAGAGTCTATCAAACTGCTGAAATTTTAATGAAAATTGAATATTGGTTCAATGTAACCATGTTACTGTCCTAACCCTATTCTGAGCTTGGAATTAATACCCAATCTACTCTGGATATTTTATTGGTCTGGCCCTGATCTATTCAAGACTATCTGTATTGCTGACCAAGCAAGATCTTTCCTTTCCTGGACTGAGCCGGTGGCCTGAGTGACTCTGCCCTGAGCCAACCTATTTAAAATCCTGGAGGCTAAATCCATAATCCCTGACTGTATTGAATATTCCATGCTGCTGGATTTAGTCAACCTGAGTTCAATCTCATCAGTTAATCTCCTGTTCAGTTGACTGTAGGTTGAATTTCTGATCTTGTACTGGAAAAATATTCTTTAAGTCACTACATAGACAAAGTCTTAGCTCTTTGATTATTTGTAGGGGATGTTTAGCTGTCCTGATTCTTCCTACTCTGTTATCTTGTAAAATTATGAGTTTACAAGCAATGATAATAAATTCATTTATAATGCCTGACTCAAGGACCAGAACTCTTCCAGTAGTCTCATATTTGTGAACTGGCTGACTTCCTTCACTTTTCCTATAAAATGTTCTCATCTGGAAAGTATATTTTCCTGTGACCCAGTAAATGTAGGACAATAGATAATAGCATTTTACTAATGAGAAATTCCTCGGTAAGATGAAGCTAAATTCTAATCCTATCTTCTTAATTGCTCTGAATTTGCTATCCTAAATATTTTCATATTTAAAAAACAAAAAAAGGAATTCTGTAAAACTAAAACCAATGTTATACTAACCTGATCTTTTGTTGACACTTTTCCTACTACAACTGGAGGGAAGGAGGGGGAGGGGTGTCAGAATCACAAGCATATTGGCTTCATTCCTAAGCAAGCTCATCTGCTAGGCAACATGTCCAGGCCTTTGCTTTCTATATATGCAAGAAATCATTTCCCAAGGAGCAAGAGATTGTTCTCACATGTCATTTTTCATAAAATATTCAGCAAAATAAAGACAATGAGCAACAGATACCATTCTTTAGCTGTAGTAAATGTGCAATTAAAATACAGAAATAAATCCAAAAATGAAGCAATTAAAGCATTTAAGATAACAGTACCTATATGTAATTTCCTTTTTCAAATATATACTATGTTCTCAACTATTATACTCATTAGAACACATTCTAATTTTCTTTCTGGCTATGTTTCTGAAAAACCAACCCTAAAAATTTGGAAAAAGTCCATTATCTCTCCAACTTCCTATTTTTATTAGAAGATTAAAATGTAACCTTTTGTTCAGTTTCCAAATTCAATTGAAAATAGAATTTACTGACCAACTGTTATATAACTATATGAAGCTATCTCAATCAAACACATATACACATATTCACACACATACTCACACACACATACACACACACACACATACACGCACACACACACACACAACTGCATCTATTAAATATTTATGGCCAAACCACAACTTTTTTGGTTCCCCAAACTACAGAGTGAAAATTAAACAGCCATCAGAAGAAAGGCAGTGTCATCACAGGTAATTTGGTATTGCTGTTTCGGCTCTTAGATGCTTTTCAACTGTGCACTGAACAGATGGAGATTGTTACAGTCTTTTCAGACCAATGTTTACTGCAAACTTTCAAGCAATCTGTCATGATTTTTGTATTCCCAGTGACCTTTTAAGTCTTTGCAAGGGGGACCAACTCTTCAAAAGTGATGTTTACTAAGCAATGTCTATTAATGTACAAATACATTCTCATTTTCAATCTCAACAACTTTAAAAAAAATTTTAATATACAAGTACCTCTACTACTGGCTTTCTATATATGTTTTTTTTTTTTTTCCCCTCCTATAGCCTGGATTCTACTGCTTGGGAAGGTTCTGGCATCATAACTACAAGTGATGCTACTCCTGGAGAAAAAGCCATATTTTTTCCTTCCAATTAATGACATGACTTGTTAAATGCCACTATAGAATAATATGCAAAACTTCAAGCCCTCCTCCCTGCTGTTTAGTCAATGAGAATGTTCTCTACACCAGCTGAGATCTGCATTAGTTCCAAATTGTACTAAAGTAGGGAGCAAGGATTGTTGTACCCTAATTACCCATGGATGCAATTTGCCTCTGCTAAGCTTTCATGCAGAGTTACCCTGAAGTTTCCTATTTCCATTTCAATAAAAAAAAAAAAAAAAAACAATTTCTTTCAGTCATTTTTTTGTCCTTGCAACAAATAAGTAAGTAACTGGAACTCTTATTAAGGCATATCTCTGTATCAGTTTTGGTATCAGTATACTAAAAATATGAAAAAACCTTGGAATTGGGGGGTGGGGAATGCTTGCCTTTGAGAAATATATATCTTCATAAAGGCATCTCTTTCGCAATTGTTTCTTTGGGAGCCACATTGTTATACAGAGGAAAAGGTATGTGAGGCAGAAATGTGTCAGAATTGTTACAGTTCCAAGTTTGAAGTGAATTTATGCATCATCATTCTCTCTTGTGGTAACAATAGGCTGAGTCCAAATAATTATTTAATTCAATCAGTGTCAAGAGGAAGGACTACCACTGATTGATTTAGCCTAGAGCAAAAAAAAAAAAAAAAAATTCTGATTCCTAGAATCAGAGATAAGGGATTTTGGAAATTCATAGGCTCATAAATGTTGACTGCAAGGAAGAGCAGAAATAATCTAATCTAATACCTTTCATTTTCGATCTGAGAAAAAAAAAAGTACATCTTTATTTTGTCCACTATCATCCAGGAAATGTAGCTAAGATTTGAACTCTCATTCTCTGATTGTAATAAGTACATTATTCTTTCTTCTGAACCACTCTTCCTTTTGATAACACAGGAAAACTACATTAATTAGTTTTCAAGGATAGTTTGCAAAGGTAGGGTGTAATTAGAATGTCTTTTCTCTTACAAAGTCACTCTTATACATCCTTTATATGAATTTTTGTGATTTTTTTTAGACAAAGATTTTTTTTTCTTCTTATTTAATTTATCAAAAAATTTTGATGGTTCAGCAAGATTAAGATTAAGATGGTTCAAGCAAATTAAGTCCCTACTGTGTACAGGCACTGTGCTAGTTATTGCAATTATAGAAAAAAAATTTTAATGCAAATTTTCCTCTCAAAGAGGATTATCCTGGCTTAATGATTATTGTCTTCTTAACATGAATTCGTAATGCTAGGTTAATTTTTTTTTTAATTAAGGAGATCAAATGTGCAATTGTAATAAAGCTGGTATAGTCTCACAAAATTACTCAAAGTCCATGACCTAAGCAAAAGGATATGTAATTATTTAATTTGCTTGTTAGTACACATAATTAATTAGGGGCATGGAAAATAATTTTTTATCCTCAGTTATTTCCTTCAATTTAATCTAATATCCAGAGAAACTTTAATTAATATGATAGATATATTTTGAAGTCTCATGCTAAAGGCAGCTCTAGTTCACATCCCGAGCAAGCAATGAAAGTCATATTTTTTCATCAGTTCTTTTGGATGCCCAAGGGATTCATTGGGCTTGGTAATGAGTGACAGAGTATCACTATGGTAAAACCTGGTGTGTGAGTGTGTATGTGTGTTTTTCTTCACATGAGACCAGTCCCCTTTGTTAACCAAGCAGCTAGGAAACAGAGAAACTGCTTGTGTGGTCTGCACTTTCAGCTTCCAGCATTCCTAAAAGCTCCAGTGATTGACTGCTTCTGCCTTTGAAATTCTCCATGTACCTCAGTAGGAATGATGCAGTCCAGTCCTACAAGTTTCACTTTTTTTTTCCATTTAGGAAAATTATAGATAAATGATCAAAGTGACATCTTGTCAGAGAAACACTGAAAACAACCTAGCAAGGCCTAAAGGCATGCTTTACCTTTCCCCACAACCTAGAGGTGCTAATATAATTTTGAAATCTATGACAAACTCACAGAATTGGCTTTGAAATTCACAGTAGTTACTAGTTGAGATCATATAACTCACATGTAGAAAGTAAAGAGAAAGCCTAAAGTATTCAGAGCATGGTAGTGGGAACTGTTTTATGAGTATATTTATATCTCCCTCTCACTGTGCGATTACAAGAATGCATGTACCTCTTCAGAAAATGATTTCAAAAGCCAACTGCCTGTGGATTTTCTCACTCTGAGATCCTCACTAGCAGTTTACAATTCCCACTGGGTTCATATTCAGTTTGAAAATTTCCTAAAGGAAATGGCCATTTGTCTCTTGAAAGGCAACATTTGCCACAGAGAGTTAAAAGAAATTCACTTCTCAAAGTGTTCTGGTTTTATCTCATTATGTCAATTTTGACATGGATTTGTCTAGTCTCAGGGCAACAGCAAACACAGTGAAGATGAAGAACTCCCACGTGATAGGTAAAACTCTGAGAGGCACTGTCAAGGTTAACAAGCGACTGCTTGCTAGAACAGAAAAGACAAGAAGAAAGATGGGAAAGCCAGCTCTGTCAGGTGATAAGCAGAGGGATGGCTAAAGGTGTATAGAGGCATTCATTCATGTCATCTCAGACTTGCCAGGTGCAATAGGATATATAAGCCTGTCATAGATGGGGGAGGTGAAGGACAAAAGGAAGGCAAGCTTTCTAGGATCCTCAAACTAAAACAGCGCAGAATAATTCCTCCAAGTAAAAAAAGGAAGAAAACAGGAGGTTTTCAAAGATCCCAAAAGGTCCCAAAGCCAAATGGAGCTGATAGAAAAGTGAAGTGATTTCACAAATGTTTTAGTTGGGATTTAAGTTAAAAGACATTTTAGGAGACAGGGCAAAATAATATTTAGATAGAAAATTTTCACACACACATTTATGCATTTTGTTGTTGTTCTTCAGTTGTTTTTCAGTCATAAACAGCTCTTTATGAATGCATTTGGGGTTTTCTTGGTAAAAATATGGAATGGTTTGCCCTTTACTTCTCCAGCTTATTTTACATATGAGGAAGCTGAGGCAAATAGGGTAAAGTGATTTGCCCAAGGTCACACAGATAATAAATGTCTGAGGCCAGATTTAAATCAGGAGGATGAGTCTTCTTGTCACCAGGACCAGCACTCTACTCAGTGCCCCAATTAACTCAGTGCCCCATATTTATGTATAGCAGACCCTTAAAGATTCCAAGTCAAATATATTTATTTTTAATTTCTGAAATTAATAAATGATAACTGTCAGGATATGTGTACATATATACATACACCTGTATATTTATATAACATGTATCTGTATACACACATATACATAGCTATATGTATGTACATGTGTGCATGTATATGATAGATATATAAACATTTATATGATGTCATATATGTATATAATATGTACATATAGATAGATGGGTAGATAGAAAGAGAGAGAGAGAATATATCCTTAACACCTCTCATTCAATTAACATTACAATGAAGATGTGGTCTATTTTAGAAATACCTATGAATGAATGTCTCTTCTCTTCTTCGATAAAAATATCTTTAAATTGCTCAAAGGCCATTCTCATGAGTGTCATAGAAATGACAAAATAAGCGTATTTGTAAGTAAGTGCCAATGCCTTCTAGGTTTCTTTTTTCATTTGGAAGGGATAATAGAAGTACATGATCTATTCTTTTGGTATCTTCCCTTCTTAAAGATATTTGAAAGCTTATCTCCGAATATCATTATAAAATTAAAAGTCAACAAGAATATATTAATCACAAACTATAACCCAGATGCTGTATTAGTTACTGGGGGTACAAAGATAAAAATAAAATGCTTTCTAATCTCAAAGAGCATAAATTGTATTGAGAGAATGGGCATGGAAACCAACATGCATGTAGAGAAATAAATACAAATTATATATAAAATAATCTCTGAGAAAGGAGAGGGTTCAGGCACTTCAGAGATATAGGCTAACAGTATCAAGATAAGATTTTGAATAGGAGGTGGTCCTTGCACTGGACCTTGAAAGAAGTTAAAGAACCCATGTAGAGGAGCTTAAAAAGAATACATTTAAGTTAAAGTATAGGTTGTTGTTGTTTGTTGTCCTTAATTCTCAAAGAGGACCATGCATCAGGAAGGTGATGCCATGACATGCAAGTGCATTGGATTAAAGAAAGGGAGGGCTGTGCAAGGTCACCTGCCTCACTTTCTCTTCCAGAACTCTCTCTGGGTCCAGTGGCCAGATATAGATCCAGAGGACTGGATGGAAATAACCCTGGATGGAGTAAAAGACCTTGAGTAAGGATGGGAGGAATTGGTATATGATAATAACTGTTTATATTATAGAGCTTGTTCATGTCAAAGTATGATTAAATTTGGCTCTGAAGGACTAATAGGTAAAGGTTATCTAGAAGCAGATTTTGACCTCCCATAATGAAACCTTTCAAACAATTTCAACTTTTTTTTTTTTAAACTAAGGTCTTTAAAGGTCTCAGCTTGACTGAGGTAACCACCTATTTAGTGATTAAGGCTAAATAAAAAAAAAAAGAAATGAAGCAAAGAATGACCTTTTTTACCTAGTCAAAAACTAAATGAATGAATGAATAAATGAATGAAATAATGAATGGAAGCAATCTGGGAGGGGAAGACTGTCAGGATTTCTGGCCAAAATAAAAACAATTACTTTTTACATTCACTCTGAGGCAATTTGGGCCAAAAGAGAGCTGGAGTGGTTTGGATTTAAGACATGGTCCTTAAGTAAGAAATTTATCAGTGCTAAGGAAGGAAGGAAGGAAGGAAGGAAGGAAGGGAGAAAGGAAGGGAGAAAGGAAGGAAAGAAGGAAGGAAGGAAGGAAGGAAGGAAGGAAGGAAGGAAGGAAGGAAGGAAGGAAGGAAGGAAGAAAGGAAGGAAGGAAGGAAGGAAGGTAAGAAAGAAAGAAGGAACAAATGAACAAACAAACAAAGGAAGCTCCATTGCCAGATTCTCAGTGGGGCAGCAACAGCTCCTAGTCACAGAGGCTATGTGTGACCTTAATTCCTGAAGATGATCCTGATATCAGGGGGGTGATGCCATAATATGCTAATGCATTAGATTTGAATGAGGGAGAACTGTGAAAAATCCTCAATATTACTTTTTCCTCCAGAACTATTTGGATCTAATGACCAAATAATAGATCAGGAAAACCTGTGCAAAGGCAATGTTATGGGCAAAAGAATGTAATATACTAGGAAAAACTAAGTACACTAGTTTTGGTAGAACATAGTATATGAGAAAGCTAGTAATAAAGTCTGAGACTTTGAAGGGCTTTAAGTGCCAAATAGAGAACTTTGTATTTTATCCTATAAGTAAGAGCTTTTCAAATAGAGTCATGGTATGCTCAGAATCATATAGCTAATAAAAATCTGAGGATAGATTTGAACTCATGAAGAAGAATCTTCCTTACTCCAGACCCAGCACACTATCCACTGCACCATCTATACCTTCCCTTCAACTGAAAATCTGACTGTACATATAGAGCTGGTTCTAAAATCATTTTTTTTTTTTGGCCAGTAACTAGAGATAACCCATTTCAATATTGGACAGCTGAAATTGTTTGAAAAGTTTCATTATGTGAAGTCAAAATCTGCTTCCAGATAACCTTTATCTATTAGTCCTTCAGAGCCAAATTTAATCATACTTTAACATAAACAAACTTTATAATATAGACAGTTATCATATGCCAATTCCTCCCATCCTTACTCGTCTTTGTTTCTTCAGGTGAAATATCCTCAATTACTTCAACTAATCCAGCTATAATGTGATTTTGAGTCCCCTTACCATCCTAGCCACCCTTCTCTCAATTAAAGTTGCCAATCAATATTTCATCTAAAATATGGGATCACAAATCAAATGCATTATTTTTGATCTGTCCTGACCTGCAAAGAAAACACAGCAGGATTGTAAGCTTTTTTGCACCAAACACTACAATTGAATTACTGCAATATAAGATTGCACTAGCTTTTTGACTGCCATATCACACTGTTGACTCACATTCAGTTTAGAATCCATTTAAGTTCCTAGGTGTTATCCACATGAATTACTTTCAGGCTACATTTTCCCACCCCAACCACAGTTTACAACTGAAACTAATTGTGATTAGACATTGAAGTCATTTTGAATTGTACCCTTCCCCGATTATCTCTAAATCAAGTAAAACACTTTTAACTTCTCCCTACTCAAGATAACCTATCTTGCTTCTAGCCCATCCCAACTCCTACAGCTTTCATCCAGTGATGCAATTTGTAGAAATGAGGCCTAGCAACTGCTTCTGGAGTTCTAAGCCCCTGTTTTGTCAACAGTCAGAACTATTGAAGATTAAGAAAAGAAAGTTCTTGCCACCAAAAACTTTGGAACTAACCAATATTTCAACATCAGAAACTAATACAATTGTATCAGTAGAATGATATCTAAAATGATATATCACTCTTTCTTTTGACACTAGACCTTAAGGATCATGGAACCTTTCCATCTGCTTTACAGCTGAAACCTCTTTATTTCATACCTTGCTGCATTCTTTGGACATTTCTAGGAACCTCATCATCCTGAAAGAACCATTACCCTCATTAATAAGCTCTGTCTTAGGACCTCTCTGATTAGAGAGTTGAATGGAAACATCCTCCCACTACCTCCACTTAAAGAGGGTATCCAGGACAGCAGCTATCTGTTCATTTTCCAACTAGCTATATTTCTCTGAACTTCTCTATCATGTCCCTCCATGCCAGGGACCTTCCCACCCCTTATCGTTATCCCCCTGCCACTTTCTAACTTCCTTTTTTTGTGTGTTGTTTTCTTCCATATTGTAAATTCCTTTAGGACAAGGACAATCTTTTATTCTATTTGTATTCTCAGAGCTAACTACAGCTTTTGGCACAGAGTAGACACTTACAAATGTTTATTGATTAACTGATTGACCTTCATATGTGTTGTATCTCCTGTTAGAGTAGGAGTACTCTGAAAGTGGGTCTGTCAGCTTTCTTTTCATGTTTATCTCCAGTGATTAATACAGTGTTTTGCAAATAACAAGTGTTAAATAAATGTTTATTCATCCATTAACTTTTACATACAAATCTATATCCCATTCATAACAAGGTACCATAACCCTTTATTCAATTGATTCATGTATCTCCAATAACATTTTGACAAAAGACTCGAAATCATTTACAAAGATCAAACCATCCATTTCTCAGAGATACTTGCAATCATATGGCAAGAGTAGTAGTCATATTCTTCATATGAAAATCCTTCAAGGAACTATGTTTAATCTGTAGAAGTATTCTCACTGATGCAAAGTGTCAATACTTTATAAGTTAGAATTGCCTTTCAAAATTGGTCTAGAGATACAAATACACACACAAACATATTACATATGTATGCATGTATATATATACTTTTGCATATATATATATGTGTGTGTATACACACACACATATATACACATACATATAATACATGTTGTTGAGTTGTTTCAGTCTTGTCCAACTCTTCACAAACTCATTTGGGGGTTTCTTGGCAAAGATGCTGAAGTAGTTTGCTATTTCCTTCTTCAGCTCATTTTACAGATCATTTTACAGATGAGGAACTAACACAAACAGGGTTAAGTGACTTATCCAGAGTCACACAACTAATGTGTCCAAGGTCAGATTTGATCTCAGGAAAACAAGTCTTCTTCTTCTTCTTTTTTTTTTTTTTTAAGCTGAGGCAATTGGGGTTAAGTGACTTGCCAAGGGTCACAGAGCTAGGAAGTGTTAAGTGTCTGAGACCAGATTTGAACTCAGGTCTTGCTGACTTCAGGGCTGGTGCTCTATCCACTGCGCCATCTAGCTGCCCCAAACAAGTCTTCTTGATAACAAGTCCAGTGCTCTATCCACTAGATGATGCTAGTGGATCATCTAGCTGGATGTATATGTATATATATATATATATATACATACACACACATATATACATATATATGTATTCACTTATATAATTGTTCCATTAGAAAGCTATATGTAAAAGAGCTGTTACTTTACTTCTATCTATTTAAAATCAGCCTTTGATGTTAATTTTTCATAAAGGAAAAAAAAAACACTTGCCTCAAGTATCACAAAAAAATCAGAGTAATGGGATGCTAAACTTAGATACTGAAGGGAGCTTGCAGGCAATTTATTCTAATCCCATCATTTCACAGTTAAGAAAAATGAGGTCCAAAGAGTTCAAGTCAACAACCAAGCAGGAAGGAAGAGAGGTGGAATTTCAATCCTGTTCTTCTGCCTCGAGTCAAATTATTTTTCCTATCATCATATACTAAATGAAAGAAACTAAAATTTTAATAGAAATTACCCACATTTCTGTATTTTTAATTCTCCATGTTTGCTCATCTCCTTCAGTCATTTCTTTATTGCAATCAGCAAGATCAATGTGTCTTGGGGCTAAATTCCAGAAACATGCAAAACCAGATGATGGAAATCATAAATGAAGAGTATCCAAATAATCAAAACTAAACCTGTATCTTATCCTACTGAGGACCAAAGAAATATTCTTTCTACTATTCTATTTCTCAGATTATTTTCCCCTAATAATTTCTATTTATGGAAAAGCTCAAGGTTTCTATTGGGGAACATAATTTTTTTTGTTGATTTTTTTTTGAAAAATAGTAGAATAGACATATACATATATATGAATGGAAATGAGAACAAAGATAAAGCCAAATTTATGAATATAGGGAGGGAGGAATATTGTCTAAAGCATTTTTGAAATGACTAAAAATAGTATTTTTATACAAATGTTTCACTCTGTGTTTTAATGTTGAATAATTCAGATCAATAGAAAAGGAGATACACATTAGCATTTTCCAAGGACTTTTCCACTTAATTTATGAGTAACATTGGATCAGTAGGGTGGTAGTGGTGACAGTTCATCTTGACTCCTTGAGATCTATTCCTTTTTAAACTAAACACAGATAAGGAAGAGCTACTTCTGACCTGCCCTAAATTGTTGCTTTTATCTCCCTTACAATGCCTATGATGAATTGGATACAGTTTCAGAAGTGGAAGCTAATGTGGAAAGTTAGTGTTATACTTGATTCAGAGATAAAGCTGAAAAAAAAGTGAGGATAATACCATTTAAAAGAAATTCAAGGCTTCAAAAAGTTTATCTCAACTACTTTTAGTAAAAATGTTGTAGTCAGCTTTGGGGCAGGACACAATAGGAAGGGGGCAGACCAAAGGATAGTTGTTGAAAATAGAAATTGGAATTAATAATATCAGAGAATTTGACCCAAACTTTTGAGATTTCTCAATGAGTCATTCTCAAAATTTACAATTGATGACCTTTGTAAACTATAGTCTCATGAAGAATAAAGCCGATGTTGTCTAATGTGTCAGTGAGAAAGATAATCTTTTTTAATACTTATGGGATTCTACATGTTAACTAAATGTAACTTTTTCCTGAATGTTAGAAGAGGAGCTGCAATTCTTAGATTTGATGGCTGTTTTTAAAGGCACTGGAAAAGAATATTTCCATGATCTCTGCAATCTGCTTAATCTTTCTCAAAATACATCATATACACCTTCTTGTTTCTGTTTTGGCTTAATTTTTTTTTCAACTTTAGCATTTCATAACAAAGATTCAAGCAGAATTGCCATGCACAACAGAAACAATAATTATCATGTTAATTTGATTGATACAGGCTGTTAAATTAGATAATTCAGGTCCAAAATTCATTTTGTATCTTAAATTATTAAGTTTCATTATTAATATTGTTTACCATAAGCAGATAATGATTCAATCCCCATAATGTAAGTCACTTGAGGACAGGTACTGCTTTTTTCTTTCTAGTTTTTGTTGTTGTTGTTGTTGTTTATCCCAAACACAAAGCAAGTTTTCTGGCAAAAAAACAAACAAACAAAAAAAAAACACTTGTTGAATTGAACTGATTTTTTACCCAACATATTTAGATAGAGAAGCAATCCCAGAACATTCTACTGTATTTTAGAGAAAGCCTGTCTCTCCTGATATGTTTTCATATGTTTCTCCTGATTTCTTTTGTCTTAAATCTTGAATTTCCAGACTGAACTAAAGTCCCTAAAAAAGTACCTTGTTGTCTCATGTCCACAATATGGGGGAATGGAGATAGTGTATGAAAACCTTTTAAGAGGAAATCTTTCTTTTTTTATTGAATGAAGAAGAAACTTTGTATGTAATCAAGGAATTACTGTTCTGAGACATTTTATTCATATATTTTTGAAATGGTGCATGATTCAGTCATGAAGCAGGGCCTAGAGTCAATAGTAAATTAATTACCTAGGATTTAACAGGTGCTTACTACACACACACACACACACACACACACACACACACACACACACACACATAAACACCATGCTAGACACTTGGGTTATAAGACAAAAATAAAGTAACTCCTGCCTTTAAGAAACTTATATTCTATTAGGGAAGATTTAGTGCAGAGTGCCTACTGGCATTAATTAGATATTCAAGTCCATCCATTCATGCTTGCTATGTCCATCAAGTCTTAGCTTAGCTTGCTCATCAGAATTTTATATAAAAAGAAATCAAAAACATGGCAGTACAATTTTCATCCCTCTCTCTTTTCTTTCCCTTTACAAGTCTGGAAAGTAAACCTCCCCTTCTCTGTGATATTTAATCAGATAACTGAAGATGAAATAATAAGCTTTAGCATACAAATGTGCATGTGCATGAATGCGTGCACACAAACACACACACACACATACACCACTTCCACTGTCATCTATTTCTGACATGAAACATCCATATTTCACTTTTTATTTCAGAAAATGACTTACACTAATATGTATACATAATGCAAACAAATTACCTGTGCTGTTTAATATCCTGTGTGACTCTACGTTTTGATGTATTCATGTGAGTCAAGATTTTTGCCTTTTAGTGTAAATTCCTAATTGGCACAGGTTCACAGCTAACTTGATTTGTACAGCACACAACCAGATAGAGGACCTTACCTAAGGAAAGCTTTTGATGATGATAATAGGTTTGCCATTTTCAAACTGTGGATAATTTGAGTCACAGAAAGGTTAAATAGCTTGCTTAAAACTACCCAATGTGTCATTTGCCAACCATAAACTTGGCCTCTTAGTCCATTCTTTTTCTAGGATGTCATGTTGTATAATCCTAAGTAAATCTTTGATAAACTGCTCTTATTTCTCTCTCCCTCTCCTTAATTTAAGGAAGCTTCTTTCTAACTACATTAAGAATTTTATGTTAATTCATTTTTTTCTTAACACAACAGAATAAGCGATTGATTTCTTTCCTCCTCTTTTTAACATGAAAAAGATTGTCATATTTCATTCTTGCTCTCTGAATTATTAGACTCCATTCTTGTTTGCACATGCTTTATATGCACAAGTCAAGTATAACCTTAAAGATATCAGTAAGGATTTGCAGGGAAATGGTCCCTATCTAGAAAATTTGTCTTACTGCCTATTAGCTCCTGTTTTGTTTAATGGGCTTATTGGTATTTTCCTTCCATCATGCCAGTACTGAGTGATGACACATTTCTGCTGACGGCATCGTTCTTTCTGACAGAATCTCTCTTAAAGAGGTTAGAAGGAGCCTTTAATTAATGCCCTGAACACTCAGAATTAAAGCAAAGAACAAGAAGGTTTGTTAGATGGATCCAGCATTGTCAGCTGTCAACTTAGAACAAAATAAAAATCCCAAAATGCTCTGTCCCAACATGCAGCATTAGCACCTCATGCTGTGATCTTACCTGCTCTCACTCAGTATGCAATGGCTGGGCTAGTACCCAGAAACCTTGAAGGAATGCTTAATTCAGAAAGGTGCAAAAGCATCTGCTTCTTCCAGGATATTACAAATTAGTGCACACCAATGGCAGATTGTAGAATCTATTAGAATTAGGCCTTTCCAAAGTCCCTGATGATGGGGAGAAACCTTCAGGATAATTCATGAGCCAAAAACAGTGGCCAAGAAATCTCAGAAAGTACTACTGAAGGAAGCACTTCCAGAAGCCAAGATGGTGAAGTAACCAGTAAATTGTCATAATTCTCCCATATTCACCTCTAAACTATTAGTAAAATAGCATCCAAAACAAATCCTAGTACAGCAGAACAAACAAAAAGACAAGGTGAAACAGTCTTTGAGCCCAAGAAACTTGGAACATTGGCAGGAAAGGTCTGTCTCACTCAGATAATGGGGAAGCTCAGTCCAGGACAGGAAGCATGCCAGCAAAACAGCAGCAAACTCTACCTCAGCAAACCAATTAAAGATCCTTAACTCAACTGCTGTGGAACAGGTAAATACCAACTCCAGGACCTCCTGCATGCCTCAAAATATTCAAGGAAATGGGCAGACTCAGGTTACAAGAACTATAAGGTGTTTCACCATAGCCCCAAACAAATAGGAAACTTCTAGGGCCCAGACCACAATGTGTTGCCCCAGGGAAATGCAGAAACATCCCACTGGCCTCAGCACATACCAGACACCAATACTAGGACACTGGCTCAGCACCGGATGAGCTGCCAGACCCCTATATCCTCCATTAGTTCCATCCACCCTCTTCCATACCCCCTCAGCAAAGCACCAGGTAAACCCATGGGCTTCAGGGTGTAAATAGAATCCTACTAAGCTTCTTTTATGACATAAATATGGTGCTGATACTTAAACTAGGAAAAGCCAAAACAGAAAAAATAAGTCTCCCTAATGAATGGTTCAATATTAGAAAAATATAATTGACCATATCAATAACAAAACCAACAGAAATCATAAGATTATCTCAATAGATACTGGGGAAAAAGCTTTTTGATAAAATACAGTACTTATTCCTACTAAAAATACTAGAGAACATTAAAATCAAGCAGAATCTATCTAAAACATCTAGATAAAGAAATAATGAAGTCCAAATGTAGATCAAAACTACTTTTTTTCACTTTATTCTTTTTGTGTTTTTTTATCTTTTCATCTGTTTCTCTTTTCAGGACTCTGACTAACATGGAAATATGTTATACATGATAATACATGTATAATATATATCAAATTGCCTACCATTTTTAGAAGAGGGGAGGAAAAGGAGGAAGAGGGAAAAATCTGTAACTCAAAATCTTGTAAAAATGAATGTCAAAAATTAGGGAAGAAATAAAATACTATTTTTTTACATTAAAATTAAAAAGAGAAGAATTTACTACTAGGTCATATGTCATTAATTTGATATATTTAATGATAAATTTGTTTCAGTTAAGGTCTCTTTCCTGAAATGACTTTAACCCCAGGGCTCAGACTGGCCTTGGTAGTCTTTAATGTCTGAGTTATATCAGAATCAATGCCTCCTTTGAACTTGTCATAAAAGCTGGATGATGCTAATAATGATTGATCTCAGATAAAGTCAAACTTAAAGATTCATTTATGAGAGAAATCTACATTGTATATCAGCCATATTAATATTATTTTAGATGCATATCTACATATGTGTAAATACAAATGTATATATACATATATGTGTGTGCATCTATGTATGCATGTAGGTATATTAATGAGTGCACATAAATATGTATTATATGGATGTAGGTATAAATATATACACATATGCTATATATGTATACATACACAAATGTATATGTATATACATGCATAGATATATACCAGTGTTTAGCTATAGCCTCCTTGGGAGAGATGGGGAGGATGAAAGGAATTAAAAAAAGAATAAAATAGGAAGTACACAGCAGAGAACAAAAGAATATCCTACAAGGAAGCAAAGCAAAGATGGACACTTGTGAATATAATCTCATCTATTTTTATATGTGTTTGCTTGGAATAGAAATTTATTGTCACATATTTTAAATCCTTCCTCATATTCTGCTTGGCACATAATGTTTTCTTTTGGTTTTGATTTCCTTTTCTGTATTTTTCTATTTTCTTATTTCATATTTAGTTTTAAATAAATACTTTTTTAAAAAAGCTGAATGATGCAAATGTAACGTATTTAGAATTTACATAGGACCTACGTGAAAAGATTTTCCAAGGCCTACACCTTTATATTATCTATTGTTGAATCATTTTCCAGTTGTGTCTGATTGTGACTCCATTTGGAATTTTTCTTGGCAAAGAGGTTGGTTATTTCCCTCTCCAACTCATTTTACAGTTAAAGAAATTGAGGCAAACATAGTGAAGTGACTTGCCGAGGATCACACATCTAGTAAATGTCTGAGGCCAGATTTGAACTTAGGAAAATCAGTCTTCCTGGCTCCAAGGCTAAGAGTTCTAGCTATTGCACCCCCTCCCCACACACATATAAATGCTCATGTATTGATTATTATAGCTAGGTGGCTTCTTCCTATGATCACATGAAACTATAAAATGCAATAGAAAGTGAATTGGATTAAATTCAGATGACTTCAATTCAATCTGTGTCACCTTGGGCAAGTCATTTAATCCTCTGGGCTTCAAATCCAACATTTACAAAATCAGGAATTGAATTAAATGATCTCTAAATTTACTATCAAGTCTAAATGCATGAATCTATCAATGACATGTCTTTTTTCCTTCAAAATGCCTCTTCTGTAAAATAGCTCTGTTGATAATATTTATATCATTTAATTTGACCCATCTTGATTCTGTTATATTTATATTGCATATAATTGTCATATTTCCCATGCTAGAGTACAAGCTCCTTGAAGAAAAGGATTCTTTTTCATATCTTTGTATTTCCCCACATTCCATACTACAGAATTCTACATAGCATGGATGAGAACTTGAAAACACTGATTGGCAGGTAGGCGATATAGTGCTTCTGATCAAGAACACTTTAAAGCATATCTTGCTATGTTCTTTTCCTGTCAGGGACTCTAACCAAGCTGAAAGTTCCATCTGGAACACAGAAAATTGGAAGAGACAGTGAATAAAATAACTAAAAGAACTGGGGAGGTGGGGAAGGGGCAATGGCTATCAACCACAGTATTCCTCCAGGGGATGGCAAAAACATTTAATTGTGCAGATGAGAGAGCTATAACCTAACTATCCCCAGTAGATATTGCTTCACAAAACTAGGGGACATTAAAAACAGCTGGAATTGACCATAGAGAGGGAATAGCCACATTTATTGGGAAAGGTGGTAAACAATTCTCATTAGTTGGTCAATGGAGATAAATGAAACACTTACCTAGTAGAAATCAGAGAAAAAACTGACAGAGTAAAATGATATTGGTGAAAGAAATCAGCAGGGTTGCAGTATGTGAGACATTATCTACCCTTCCATTAATATGACCTTAAGACTGAGGTTTCCTGTGTGAGCATATTATCATATGTAATTGTCCACATTTTTCCCTTGCACAGATTTTCCAATGAAGATTCACTCTTTCTATGCAATCTGTATTTATTCAACAGAAAGTGAATTAAGAGTTGGGGAAGGGTTAAATATTATTGTGTCATTTGCATTATAATTTAAATAAAAGTAACATTATGTAACTAAGTTTGCTTCTTCATTGATTTTTTTTTGTAAGGGGTAGATTTGTATATCTCTGAATTATTGTCTAGACCACAAAAAATCTGGAAATATTATTCTTTAAGAGGATACTCAATACTATCATATTGTCAACAATTCCTCTTATAAGCACATAGTTCAAAATGTTCAAAGAAGAGAAAATCTTAGCAATTAAAGAAAACAAAGTAAGTTTCTGGCTGAACTCATAGAAAAAAAAAACTGACATATTGTAATAAGCAGTCATTCTCAATAAATCTGTCTGTTCCAATTTGCTTACAAGCATATACTTATTAGTGTTCCCCCCCAAAAAAATTGCTTCTCATAGTTCCTAAACACATGGCACCTTTTTCATTGAGGATGATGGTGGTGGTAATGGTGTGCAGTTGTTTTGACTGTTCTATTGCAGCTACTAGTAGGTGCCATTACTAACCCCTCTTTACAGATGAAACAGCATCTGTCAGGTCTCATCATCTCAGTACATTAGAGAGCAAATATTTTATATTTTTACTGCCATGGGGGAACCAATCACAGGTCATATGTTATGTCTCTTCTGAAATCTCTTCCAAAGCTATAATTAAGATGGGGTGACTGAAATTTTGCTCCAGGACACTAAAACTTTAGAGGAACACTTTCACCATTTACATTCTTTTATTAAATAGAATTGAGTTCGGAATCTACTTGAAGAGAATAATTATAATAAGAAACTATCAGTTATTACTTATTCCACTGATCTCCACAGCTGTAGCGTAGGTGACTAAATTCTGCAGACTGCTCTCTCCCTGATCTACTTCTTTCATCAAGTTACTATTAACCCAGAACTTGCTCTATAATGTTCCAGGGAATCCATAAAGTTTGATTTCCTGGAGTCTCCCTAGCATAGAACTCTGCATCCCAAAATCTGAGGTCCTCTCCTATCCAAATTTAATCAGTCATAAAAACTTTATTTGAGAGCATCTTCCAAGTTGCATGCTCTGGGAACATTTTGTGGTACTTGCTTCAAGTTTAAGAAATTTTAATTATAGTTCCATTTGTATCAACATTACTGTCAACCTCTGGCCTCGTGCAAAAGTTTAAATAGCTTTAAAGTCACTTATCTCATTTTCAAAGAACGAGTTAAAGGGAAAAAAAGAGAATAGGGAAAAAGAAATGCTGCTGCTTCTGCTTCTGCTTGTGCTGCTGCTGCTGCTGGTGATGGTGGTGGTGGTGGTTGCCAAAAAGAGCAAATAAATGGTCAAACTGAGACTAGAATTTGAATCTTTATATTCCCCAATTTTCTTCTTGAACAAATTAATTATACTCCTATCATGGTGTACCATAGTACCATAGAACATCAAAGATGTTCTGTTCAAATATACCCCAAAGTGCTGATATCTTCATTTTAATCATTATTATTTACATTTATCTAATATATTTCATTCATATATGCATATATATGTATTAATGAATCTTATTCTAACTCCCTTAAAATACACATAAACCAAAGAACTTTGAGAAAGATATAAGTAGAACAGGAGTTATGTTTTCCTATTTTAGCAATTAAATTGCTTACTTGCCCAAAGTCACACCATCAATATCAATAAACCAAAAGAAAACATATGATGCATTACTCCCAATGCTCAAAATGACCACCGGCTATTTGGGAAGCAAATATAAGTGATATAGCTGAGAGAATGCTCAATTTGGAATGAAAGAATGTGGATTTGAATCCCAATTCTGCCATTCACTTAGCTATATGTCCCAGGACATCTGTATAATCTCTTTGTTTTCCAGTTTCTTGGAAGAGATAACTAAATGAACAAATGAATAGATTTTAAAATCTATTATCTGATTATCCTATTACTATTCTCTGGATGAGGCAACTGGGTGGTACAGTGGATAGAGTGACAGATCTGTAGTCAAGAAGACTCATCTTCCTGAGTATAAATATAACCTCAGACATTTACTAGCTGTGTAACCCTGAGCAAATAATTTAAACCTGTTTGCCTTAGTTTTCTCATCTGTAAAATGAGCTGGTAGAGGAAATGGAAAACCATTCCAGTATCTTGGCCAAGAAAACGCCAAATGTAGTCATGAAAATTGGACAAGACTGAAAATTAATTGAACAACAACACTCTCTTAACTCATCAGGTGTGTTACCAGAAATAAAGAAGTAAAATGAAAAGAAAGGGTGAAAGTTAGCCATATTAGCCTGCTTGATGTCAGACAATCACTTAAGTAAGCATCAAGATTTCCCCATGCCCCAAGATTTATTGTCACAAATAAAAAATGTGAGACCCCATTTCTATAAACAAAGTTCATTGCATTAACATGTCTTCCATGATGCTCTATATTCTCTTATATTACCAAATCACCAAAATGTGATGTTTGATGAAGGATTTTTTTCTTCTTTCTGTCTCTTAGTCTGCCTCTATCTACTTTTGCTTCCTTTTCTTTCTCTGCTCTCTATATCTGTCTCTCTCTTAAATAGTCTTTTTCACTCACACACACATCCAACTATTTCATTTGAATTGATTAATTTCAGTTACAAATTCAACAGTTATAACCCAAATCCAAATTTTTGGCTGCTGTTCAGAATAAGCCTTTCAGGGATTTAATGACAAAATGCATTGGGTGACATTTGGTTTGCTCAGAAATGAGCAGCAAACAATATTTCTCCCACCCCCTGCTCTTGTTGCAAAGAAAATAATAATGGAAACAAGCACATGCAAAGTTCAAAAGGGAAAAAAAAAACACCAACTGTCAACAGGCATCATTAATTGTATTCTGTGTAGGTTTAAGAGTAGCAAAAGAAGTAGCAATTTGCCTCCTCCCATTTCACCCTCTCTTAGAGAAGAGCATCTTGACTTTTTCTAAGACTTTGTTGGTAATGATGAAGTTATAGTGAAAAAGTTATCTCTTCTCTTCACTTGAAATTTGGAAGTAATCTTTCTTTGCATGATATTATTGATATCAAGCTAGTCAGAATTTTGCCCCAATGTTATAAGTTGTCTAGTGGTACTTTTATAAATAGCTAGCCATAAAAGTGAATTCAAGGCTAGCTTTGAGACTTACTCAACTAAACTCATACATATCATTCATCCAATTAAATTGATTTCCCCTAATTTACTAAGTTAATGTTACATAAATGTAAAAAGTCCATTTATAGGTAATTGGGTCCATTTGTTTGGTAACATACACTCCCTTGTCTTCCTTTAATACAAGCTCTGAGAGGTTCATATTATGAATTGCATTTTTTTAGCAATCTGCATAAGTATACTTTGCATTATAAAAGATATTGCTAAATAGTCAAGTATAAATAGATATTCTTTAAAAGAATAAATCAAAAATTAAAAACATAAGAAACATTTTTTTATTTTCATGAACCTCACAATGAATCTTTTATGAAAAATTCACCTGTAATCAGCTCCACATTGATTAATATCCTTACAAGCCAAAGCCTCTTAAACTATGGGTTGTAACCCCATATGAGGTCATATAACTGAATATGGTGGTCACAAATTTATGATTTATTATCAGTAAGTGTTTGACTTGTATACCTAATTTATATATCTATATATCCAGGATATATATCTAACATACCTATTTTGTAGGTATTTTTATATTATAGGCATTTTTAGCTATACCTAGTATACCTAAATTATATATCTATATATCCAGGATATATATATCCAGTAAAAATTTCTTGGGCAAAAAGGGATCATAAGTGGAAAAGTTTAAGAAGCCCTGCCATAGTATAAGAATAATTTTTTAAAACATTTATTAACAGGAGGTAGCAGCACAGAGTAGTTACTTTAAAATATGACATGAATCAAATGTTAGGATTTTATAATGAACTCTCCCAAGTGTCTCCTTTTCTAAAAAGAGAAATTTAAAATATTATTGTTTTAACAATCATTGAAAGATCTCAAAAGATACAACAAATGAGAGCAAATGATGAAGAGAAGTTAGGGGATTTCCATTAGTGAACAAGTAAGAAAATAATAAGTACCAAGAATTAGCAGTTCTTTACTTCATGCTCCAGGTAGATAGAATTTGAGGATTCTTTATGCAAATACTAAGTGGTGTGATAGAATGATGAAATTTGTGGTAATGTATACTAGTAGGTGCACTTTTTCTTCTGAATAGCTCTGACCCTAGACTTCAATTATCTTACCTTACCTATCAGAAAATAATAGCTGACATTTATATGATACTTTAAGATTTGTAAGTCACCTTACAAGTATAATTTCATACTCATAATAACTCTGTGAGATAGGTCCTATTACTATCTCATTTTATAGATGAGGATATTGAAGCTAAGTGAAGTTTAGTGGATTTGCCAAGAATCACACAGTTCATAAATATCAGAAGTAAGATTCAAATATAGGCCTTTCTAGCTCCAATTCTACTGCTTTGGTTATCTCTGAGTTCCTTTCAATTATAAGTTTCTACAAATCTGTGACCAAAATTGCAGAAGAGAAGTATAGGCAAATTATAAGTTAATTTAATAAAAAGAGACTATAACCCATGGCCTATTGCTGATAGCAGGGGCTCAGGAGACTCAAGAAATCTCTCTGAATAATAAATTTATTTAAATCACATCTTTTTGCATTTCCCAAATGCATCAGCATTTGACTGATTTTTTTTCTATCGATGGTTTTCCCTGAACATCAAATATTGGTTTAATTCTTAGAACTAAATTTTCTATTTCTATAGTGTTCAGACTAATAAATAAAGGAGATTTTTATTCAACCCAGTAAAAGAAAATGCAAAAGACCACACACAACTGATTGTCAAAGTCACTTCATTGTCTCTCAGATGGATTTCTACCTTCTCCAGAAAACTGGAGTATGTACTCTAGACTTACAGTTCTATGTTTCATAACCACAAACTCCACTTAAGTAAAAAAGTACTTTGAAGTCAAACAACTCTCCTTTCTGGTGACTTTCTATTTTGTTATGGAATTACAGCACTGAGTTTGAAAGAGGAAAGAAAACAAGTTTCCTACTGTTATAGTTTTTTGATGGGTTTATTTTCTTTGAGCACCAATATAACCCACATGACTTATAGAATTATAGGAGGAAGAATTCTGTGTTGCTCCAAAATTATTATTATTTTTTATATATTAATACTTTTTATTTGCAAAACATATGTATGGGTAATTCTTCAACATTAACCCTTACAAAGCTTTCTGTTACAAATTTCCCCCCCCACTCCCTACCCTTCCCCTAGATGGCAGGATATCCACTAAATGTTAATTATGTTAAAATACTTGACAAATCGAATATATGTATACTTATTTCCACACATCATTTTTGGTTTTTTTTGTTTTTTTTTATTTTATTTGCATAACATATGTGTGGGTAATTCTTCAACAATAACCCTTACATAGCTTTCTGTTACAAATTTTCCCCCCAACTCCCCGCCCCTCCCCTAGATGGCAGGATATCCACTATATGTTAATTATGTTAAAATATTGGCAAATCGAATATATGTATACATATTTCCAAACTTATCATTGTTGTGCAAGAAAAATCTTATCTACACAAAAAATATATCAGATAAAGGAAACACAATGTAAGCAAACATCAATCAAGGAGTATGAGAATGTTATGTTGTGGTCCACATTTCGCATCCCTCTCTCTGGGTGTATATGGCTTTCTTCAGTGAACAATTGGAAGTGGTTTGAAACATTTCATTGTTGAAGAGAGCCATGTCCATCAGAATTGATCGTCATATAGTACTGTTGTTGCCGTGTATAATGATCTCCTGGTTCTTCTCATTTCACTCAGCATCAGTTCATGTAAGTCTCTCCAAGCCTCTCTGAAATCATCTTGCTGGTCATTCCTTACAGAACAATAATATTCCATAATATTCATATACCATAATTTATTCAGCCATTCTCCAATTGAAGGGCATCCATTCAGTTTCCAGTTTCTAGCCACTACAAAAAGGGCTGCCACAAACATTCTTGCACATGTGGGGCCCTTTCCTTCCTTTATGATTTCTTTGGGATATAAGCCCAATAGAAATGCTGCTGGGTCAAAGGGTATGCACAGTTTGATAACTTTTTGAGCATAGCTCCAAATTGTTCTCCAGAATAGCTGTATCCGTTCACAGCTCCACCAACAATGCATCAGCCACACATCATTTTTGTGCAGGAGAAATCATATCTACAAGCAAGAATAATCAGATAAAGGAAATACAATGCAAGCAAACATCAATAGAGAGCATGAAAATGACACGTTGTGGTCCACATTTCGCATCCCTCTCTCTAGGTGTATATGGCTTTCTTCACTGAACAATTGGAACTGGTTTGAAACATTTCATTGTTGAAGAGAGCCATATCCATCAGAATTGATCCTCATATAGTATTGTTGTTGCCGTGAATAATGATCTCCTGGTTCTGCTCACTTCACTCAGCATCAGTTCATGCAAGTCTCTCCAGGCCTCTCTGAAATCGTCCTGCTGGTCGTTTCTCACAGAACAATAATATTCCATAACATTCATATACCATAATTTATTCAACCACTCTCCAATTGATGGGCATCCATTCAGTTTCCAATTTCTAGCCACTACAAAAAGAGCTGCCACAAACGTTCTTGCACATGTTGGGCCCTTTCCTTCTTTTATGATTTCTTTGGGATATAAGCCCAATAGAAACACTGCTGGGTCAAAGGGTATGCACAGTTTGATAACTTTTTGGTTGCTCCAAAATTATGTTGCTTCCCGTTGTGCCCATCTTCCTTCCATCTTGCATCTTTATCATCATATGATTCCTTTTCTCCTTCCATATTCCTAACTGGAAATAGCTACCTCTCTGTCTCTTCATTCCCTCAGTAATGCCACTCTGCAATTTCTATTGTCTTTTTCCCTCAAGAAAACATTTCTTCTCTCTTCTCCTACTTCTTTATAATTAACACCATTTCTGCCATGTGAATATACAAGTCTCTCATAGAAATAGCATTTTATCTATAACTAAAATTGTCCATGTTTATATGATTATCTCTTTTAAAATCAAAGACTAAAAAAAATAAAGCACCATATTGTATGTAATGGAGATAATCTTTGTATGTAAGTCTTTTTTGTAACATCAGAGGTAAAGCAAAATAATACTTTAGGATTAATATTATTGTTTATCATAGTGATGAAAACACTAGTACAGCAATGAGAAAAGAAAAGGGAAATCAGAAAAGACAGACAAAAAAGGAAACAAATTTATCCTTTTTTAAGGATTATGATGGTCTCTCTAGAGAACCAGAATTCACTAAAATAATTAAATAACTTCAGCAAAATAGCATGATATAAAATAAAACCTAAATCAGTAGTCATGTATGTGTCATGTATGTGTGTATATGCTCACACATGCATATATGCATGTGACAAAGAGAAAAGGAGAAATAGGAAGTTAACTTCCACCAAAAATGATGAAAGAATGTGAAAAACACTTTGGAATCTTCCTTGAAAAGTATACATAGAAGCTGAATACATCTATAATACTTGTTTCTAATAGAAATAAAGTCTAATTTAGTCTGAAAGATATGACTTGATCATGGTATGATGATTCTCACATAATAAAAATGATAATTCTACATAAATGAATTCATTTATTCAGGGTTGTACCAATCAAACTACCGAGGTATTACTTTATAGAGCTGGGGGGAAGTGGGAAGAAGGAAAAGAAATTCATATGGATCAACAAATTGCCAAGATATAAAACAGAATAAATGAAAAAAAAAGTGACAAGGAAGGGGGTGAAGTAGGACAAATTTTCAAACTATTCAAAGCAACAATTATGTTTTTTAAAAAATTATTTGGTATAAAAACAGAGAACTTGATCAGTGAAATAGATTAAATTAATAATATATAGAAGTATATGAACATTTTCCTATAATATTCAATTAACTGGGAAATCCAACTATTTCAGTAAAGACTTACAAAAACATCTGAGAAAATTTAATTTCTTCTAGACCAGTTTCTAGATAAGACTAACAGCTCCTACCATATTCCAAAACAAGCTCCAAAAAGACACCTGAATTACATATAAAATGTCACATTAATAAATAAATTAGATAAGCTGTGGAGAGTATGTTTTTTGCAAACTATGGATAAAGGAAGAATTTGTGACCAGGTATATGGTAAAAAAACAAAAACAAAAACAAAAACAAAACCCTAATCCTAAAGATAAAACTGTTTTTGTTGTGCTGTTGCATAAAATTTAAGATTTCTTGCACAAAAAAAAAAAAAAACAGTGCAACTAATATTAGGAGATTGATTCTGACCAGGAATTGAATATTTGTGATAAAGGCCTGTTTTCTGCAAAGGTTTTATTTCAATATATACACATTATATGTATATAAGGAAATTGAAATATCTAAGAAGAGTTATCATTGCCTAATAGATAAATGATGGAATCCTATGAACAGGCAGTTTTCAAAGGAAGATATCCAAGCTATGAACAAGTATATCAAAAAATGTCCTAAATAACTAATAATTATAGCAATGCAGATTAAAATACCTGAAGTTTTATACCTTCTACTCTTTCCCTTGGCAAGACTCAGTCTTCCTTGGAGAAGGATGGTAAGAAAAAAATGCTAAAAATATCTATTCTTGCCTCATCTAGACAGACTTATGTGGGTCCTCATAAAAACAACAATATAACAAACACCAAGCCAAACCCCTCACAAATTAGAAAAGCTTAAACAGTCAAGTTTAAGAGTACAAATCAAGTATGAGTTATCTGGGAACCAGCAGAAGCAAGAGGGGTTGAAGGGTATGGCAGGGGAGGAGGAAACTTGGGACCAGGGAATTTAAACCTGGTCTATGAAATTCACACTTTGTAGGGGATACTTAGGAAGAATGAATAGCTCAGGCTGGGGCACACTAAATAAAGAAGCTAGCTAACACTATTAAAGAGTATTAATTTTAAAGCTACATGTACAGAACAGATTTATGCATTCAAATTTAAAACTTTTTTAAAGAATATCTAATTTTTGTTCAAGTTTCACAAGCTGGAGCTAATTAAACCCTTAGATATTTGCAGCTTCCCTTTCAACAGCTAAAAGGTATTAAGATAACACCATAAAGCTTTGTAAACTTAAAGCACTATAGAAATATGAGTTCTTATCATTATCATTGTGATTATTATTATAGATGACAACTTGGCTTTATTCTGAAGCATTATATTTGCTCACTCAGCAAAAGTGAAATAACAAGCATATAAACCAGCACTACCAGTTAAAAAGGAAAATGGAGCACACATGGAGATAATATATGCAATGATTTCTACAGACTGTCACACTTACTCAAAGCTTCAAGAAATGTTTTGAATTTTTGTTCACATTTACTCACATGAAACCTTTGCTTTCCCCACATTCATTTTAAGAAAATTTAAAAATATGTTCCTTTACATAATTACACACACACACACACACACACACACACACACACACACACACACACACAC
>JAJPUD010001637.1:135246-163560 GCA_023553655.1 Myrmecobius fasciatus | reverse complement strand
CACACACACACACACACACACACACACACACACACACACACACACACTTTTCCTTCCTAACAACGTTTGAGTGCTGACACTTTGGAGACAGAAGATCTGTTTTCAAATCTCAGCTCTGCCACTTACCCCAAGTATGACTCAGTATGTCTTTTAACCTCTCTGGGACTCCATTTCTTCCTCTCATTTTTAAAATGAGGGGGAGAGGGATGGCTCAATAGCCTCTCAGATCCTTTTCAGTTAGAAGTCTATGATTTAGATTATTTAAATGAACAAAGAATATACTTTGTTTTTTAGCAGTCTGGAAAAAGGAACTAGAATCTCACTTTTGCAGAATTTTAGAGTCGGAAGAAACCTTGGAGATCATACAAGTGGATCTCCTCTAACACATCACTGAAAGGTAGTCATTCAGCCTCTCTGTTTAAAGATTTGCAGAGAAAGAATTCACTATTTTTTCAAGCAGCCATTTTAGAATAAAGTTGGGAAGAGGAGGAGGTTTGCCCTTTCCAAACCTCTGTTTAAGGAGGGTATCCAGGGAATTCATCTCACTATTTCTCATCCAGATTTTCTTCTGGATTTCACAATCTCTAGAAATTCATCATTCTGTCAGATCATATCAGTTCTGTAACTCACACATCCTTAGCATCCTCTTTTCCCTGGGACTCCTTCACCTGTCTCTAATTAGAGACAGTGGACATTGGAGAGCTTTTCCTGATTTTTCTATTTGAAGATGGCACCCAGAGAATTCACCTGATCATTTTTCATTTGATTTCTCTCCTAGATTTCATGATCTCCAGAAACTTATCATTCTACAAAATTAATCAGTGATGAAGATCTTCATTGTGCCCCTCCTTTGGTTACCCTCATTTACCACAGCTCTCAACTTTTTCTTATATTGTGTTTTTCTCATTTAGACTGCAAGCTCCTTGAGGTTAGGGGCAGTTTTATGCCTTTTTTTTTTTCATTTTTAGCACAGCACTGTGCCTGTCATGTGTAAGTGCTTAATAAATGTTTATTGACTGATGAACTTTGGAATGTCCATTGAAGATCTTATTAGAGGAGAAACTATGAAAGAATGAAGGTGAAGGATTGAGAAAAGAAAGGTAAATGGTGAAGATAAAAGAATATTAAAGAAAAGACAAAAAGAGAAGGAGAAGGACAGGGAAAGGAGAAGAGAGGGAGAGGGAGGAGAGAAGAGAGAGGGAGAGGAGAAAAGGGAAGAAAAGAAAGAGAGGGGGAGGGAATTTTTTTTTTAGGAAAGAAGCTGTACTTCCATTTTGTACAAGGTAAAGAATAAATGATTAACTTTTTGAGGGTGACTCTAGGAGATCTGAATATCAGGAGTGTACAAATTACCTTGGCCTAATTTGTAAATGAGTAGTAGCCATCACTCTCCAAATTAAATCTACAGCTAGAGAGCTGACATGTCCATTCACAAAACTTGCAGTTGGAATAGCATTTTTAAAAGTTTCCCCTCTAAGCCAAGTAAGCAAAGTGCCGAACATGGTGCTAGGTGCTGGGAATAGAAATACTATGAAGAGAAACAGTCCTCATTCTCAAAAAGTTTATGCTCTATCAGAAGACAACACATAAAAGGAAGCAGAAAAGGGTTGGGGGGTATGGGTAAAGGTAAGAGTATGGTTCTGGAGAGTCAAGGCATTAGAAAAGAATGAAGACCTGGTTTGCCTATGTTTTTTTGTTTGTTTGTTCTGTTTTTGTTTTGTTTTGTTTTGTTTTCTTAAAGAAGGAGCTAGCCAAGGAAAGAAAGCACAGGAACAGAGAATATGTCTTGGTTGAGAAATCCACCAGCCAAATAAGCTTTCAGGATGAAGTGCCTTCTCTTCATTCTGTCACTGGATTTCTTTCTATATATACAAGCAGACAACTCCTCCCTCTGCCTCTGTTCCTATGTGCCTATTCTCACTGTGGCAATGAGAGGTAGGTCAGGTAATGAGCAGGACTTTTTCTGCCAAACATTCTGTATCTGAACATCCTCGCAGCAGTGGAGACTGCAAATACCCCCAAACAAGTGGGTACCCTTATGAAAATGAGATTAAATCCACATCTCTTATTCATTTGGACTTTAGTGCATGCCATTTGTGCTTTAGATATTATTTTCTTTTAAGAGTTTAATATGTTGGGGGAGGATTTTGGGAAGGTGGTGGAGTAGATTGGTAAATTTCAAACTCTCCTAATTTTCTTCATAAATAGAACAAATCTGTGTCTCAGAACAAATGAACATAGACTGGTGAAAAATCCAGAAGATTTGGGGCAGAATAGAGGCCCTCTTAATATAACTCAAGAAGATCTGAAGAAAGACCCCAGATCAGGATTAATCGGTCTGAAGTCCAAACACTTCCAGGCTAGGTCCCCAGAAACATCAAGTGGGGACCCCTTAGGCTAGCTGGGTGTTGCTACATTCTCAACAGAAACCACAGAGACTTTCACCTCCCAGACTGTTCGTGAAGTGGGGGATTGAGTCCAGGAAGACAAAGTGAGCCTCCACTAATTAGGAACATCAGGCCCAATTGTGCTGCTGAGGCACAGCCCTGGGTAAGAAGGAATCAGCACCTGGTAAATGCAGAAGCAGAGGGACAGGGATGCTGCTGTGTTGTGGGCACTTGCAGGAGGGTGGAGTTCTTGATTTGGGGCCTTGTCAAAGTGAAGAGCTGAAGAGAAACTTGAGACATCATTTGCCACCTCATGATTAGAGGTACTTATACTAATACCTCTTATTAAAAAAATGAACCAGCAAAGAAGAAAGAACTCCATCATCGAGATATGTTAAGGGAACAGGAAGACCAGGACACTTTATTAAAAAATAAATAAAACTTCTACCCCAAAGAGTAACATAAAATGACTGCCTGCCCAGAGAGAATTTATAGAACTCAAGAAAGAATTCAAAAATCAAATGAGAGACATTGAGGAAAAACCAAAGGAAAAAATTAAAACCATATAAGAAAAACAAGAAAATTATGAAAAAAGTTGACCAATTAGAAAAGGAGATACAGAATCTCAAAGATGAAAATAATTCTTTGAAAATTAGAATCAGACAATGAAAAGCCAGTGAAGTTATGAGATATCAAGAAATACATGTTTTGATTATAAAAAGTGAGAAAAAAGAACAGAATGTGAAACAAGAAAAATGACAGATTTGGAGAACAGATCAAGAAGGGAAAATATAAGAATAATTGAACTGCCAGAAAGTCAAAGACAACTTTGACACAATAATGCAGGAAATAATCTTAGAAAATTGTCCTGGAATGATAGAACATAAGGGGAAATTAGAAATAGAAAAAATCCACTGATCACCACCTAAATGAAATCCCTTGTGGAAAACACATAGCAATATTTTTGCCAAATTTGAAACTACTAGATCAAAGAGAAATATTTTCAAGAAACAAGGAAAAAATAATTCAAATGCACTGGAGCTACAATTAGAATTGTACAAGACTTATCAGCAATTATAATAAAAGACTTACAGGTCCTGGAATCATGTCTACAGACAAGCAAAAGAACTAGGCCTGTGGCCAAAAATATCATATCCAACAAAATTATCTAAATTTTGATTGAGAAAAAAATGAAATTGCAGATTTTCAGGAGTTTTTTTATCAACCAAACCCAAACTTACCAGAAAATTTAATATATAAAGAGTCAGTACCAAAGATCAATTTTAAGAAATTTAATATGGATAAAATGTTTAACGGTCAATAAATTGTTTTTTTTTTCAATGGGAATATATTTCCTTTATTTTTAGTCTCAACATCAATATAGGGTCGTTCAAAAGAAAGATTGGCAGAGTAAAGGTAAAAATAGTAATCATGTTATATAAATGAGGTACAGAGAAAAAAATTGACACAGAGGCATTAGAGGGGGGAGGAAGGCTCATAGTTGTGAAAACCTCATACGAGGAATGGGTTCAATAGGTGGCAACACTCTCTCTCTCTCTCTCTCTCTCTCTCTCTCTCTCTATATATATATATATATATATATATATACACCATTATACCCTGAAGGGTATAGCACCCTCCAAAATCTATAAATAATGAGGAAAGGATGGGTGGATGGAGAAGCAAAGAATGAGGGAAGAAATCAAGAGAAATATCCCTGGGTGGGGGGAGATTAAATAATAGTAAGCCAAGTTATGGAGCAGAATTTAATGAAAAAGTCAACAAAGATAGGAATGATGTGTGTGGGGGGGTATGTGTGTGTATTTGTTAGTGTGTGTATGTTTGTATATATCTATATATGTATATCTTTTCTTAACTGTAGCTTGCTTGGGGTTAGTGGGGGGATGAAGGGGAGATATTGTGTGTCTATGTGTGTGTGTATGTATATGTATATATATATATATATGCATAAATATTTCCTTTCTTAATTATAGCCTTCTTGGGGGTGGGGGGATAAAAGGGGGTGAAGAATAAAGTAAATAAGTTGCACAATAGAGAACAAATGAACAATTTACAAGGAAGTAAAGATGGACACTCATGAATATAATTTCTTCTACTAAGTTAAACTGGTATTTGTTATTATATATTTTGAATTCTCCCAGATGTTTTGCTGGGCACATGGCAATGTTCTCTTTTGTATTGCTTTTCCTTTTCTTTTTTCTTATTCTATTTCTTTGAATAAAATAAATTTGGGGGAAAATAGTTCAATATGTTTAAGTAAAATAAGCTGTATGTAAAGTATATAAATGCATGATTGGTCTATATTTAAAGAGGTCACTACTATCTCCTTTTGGCAAGAGATATTTGATGCTTTCTCTTTGAAAATATGGCATTAAGCTTGTGAAAAGAAGCTGATGAGTATATTGGTAACAAATTAATGTGTCCCAGTGAAGCATTTGAGTCAATAAGTACCAAACTTACCCAATTCCTCTATTTTCTAGTTTTTCAAAAAAGATGGAGTTTCAGTCATTTCCTCTATCATATCTATGTTGTCATTCATTGTATTAATGATGTATAAGCTTTCTGGTTGATAGCTGTTCATTTTGTGTTTGGATTTTGTTTGACTTCTTATAGACATGTAAATGAAAATTTTCCCTTATGCCATTTTAGGGTGGTTGTTCTCCACTGATTTCTTTGGTTCTCTAACTTCTGTTGTAATAACTTTTGTTTTCCATTTCTGATTAAGGATATCTAAAATTTTTAATGCACTGATGTTTTCCAGATTCCATTCTTTTTTTTTCTTTTTAATTGAGTGATAGGACATATATGTTTTCTATTTTGTATATTATCTAAATATTGGTGAATCTTCCATTTCATTTCTATAGGTCTGTGATAGCTTTCTTGTCCTTGTTTTTTTTTCTTTCCCATTGCAGTATTGCCTCTTGTCCTTAGGAGTATTTCTTGAACCTTCTACTTTTTCTCCCATGATTCTATCTATGACTATGGCTACAACACATACTATTGAATACAGGTCTTTTAAAGTTTTCTTCTAAGTATATTCATCTCTTATTCAGAATCATTTGAGATATTTATATTATTTTTTGTCATATATTTCACTATTAGGTAAGATTTTTCAATGCTTTTAGGTTCTTTGGTTTTCCCCTTTTCAATTGCTCTAACAATTCCTCCATTATTTACTCTTATTTCATCTTATATGGACTCAAAGCTAATTATTTCTTATCACTGTCATACATTGATCTACAATGCATTGTGCTATAATTTAGTACTGAGGATACCATTAACTAAATTCTTGCTTATAACTGGTAAGATTGCTTTTCCATTTTTTTTAGGATGTATGAGATAAGCATTCATATCTTTACACTGTACCATGAGCACTTGAGGCTTGCCCACTTTCGTGATTAGTACCATTTGCATGCAAGCAATTCCATCAAGAAGCAGAAAGCATTGATAATTCTGATTTGTCCTAATGTATATAGCCTTCTTGTGATGCTAGGTCAGGAAGGATTATATTCACTTTTCTGTATTTCATGACAAGCTCATCATTTCCATGGTTTTGAAGAATAACTCTGATTATCACTTGGATTTTTTTAGATTCATAGGAGTAATTAATTCCATTAGACTGGCTAAGATAATAACCAAATCAATAACATATTTGAACTTGGGTTTCCTCTTAGGCCTTCACAACTCCAAACAGTAATTTTAGGATATAAGAAGTCTCTGCCACACATTATCCTAGATGGCCTTGCCTTATTTTGTAATTGTCCTTTTCCTTACAATGTACTCCAAGTTGGACTTTAAGGACAAAGTATTGCCACGTTATTGTTATTTGCTTTTGTTATTTGCTATTTGTTGCTATGTCCCCTATAACTGGAGGTCTTCAAGTGAAATATCAGTGGCCACTTGTTACAAATATTGGTTATTACTCTGGCCAGTCTAATGAAATTACTTCTATGAATCTAAAACAAAAAGAAGTGATGGCATAGTTATTCTTCAAAACCATAGTAATAATGAGCTTGCCATGGAAAACAGAAGAGTATGTAAAATCCTTCATGACCTAGTATCACAAGAAAGCCATATACATTAGGACAAATCAGAATGATCAATGCTCTCCACTTCTTGATGGAATGGTGATAGATTCAGGAGACACAGTGAGAGTCTGAAAATGCCAAAGGAATGGGGCAATCTATGTATAACCACATGGTCAAGTTAACCATTCCAAGTTAGAAGGAAGAAGAACAGAAATAAGCATTTAATAAGTGCCAGGCACTATGCTATATATGCTAAGTGTTTTTTTGTTTTTGTTTTTGTTATTGCTGTTGTTCTTTTTTAACAAACATTTTCTTATTTGATCATCATGGCAACTTAGAACTAGGTTCTAATATTATCCTCATTTTGCTCATGATGAAATAAACATAGACAGAAATTAAGTATCTTGCCCTGGATCACACAATTCTGAGGCTCTATTTGAATGCAGAGATTCCTGATACCAGAGCTAATGTACTATCTCTCTAGCTGCTTCTAGCTGAAATTCCCTGTAACAACTTCTCCATGAAAGTAAAAAAGGTCTGGTAATAAGAATGTATGCTTTGTATAATTTTGTATAATGGTACTAATCATGAAAATGGGCAAATGTCAAATGCTCATGGAACCTCCTGCATACAAGTTAGACTAGATAATCTCCAGGGTTCAATGTATCTCTAATATTTAGTGATTCTGGGTACTTGAGAACTGAGGTTTATTCCTGTTATTTAACACTCAAAAATATTTAATTGTTAAGAAGAATCAACTTCCCTAATTACAGATGTCTGCACATTTGGAAGGGGTCATTGAAATGTTCATTCTTTTTCATTTTCACTATCTAACCAGATAGTCTTTGATCCTGAGAAACAGAATATTCTGTATTCCATCCTGATAGACTCCATATTTACTTTTCTTTCCCCCCCTGCTAACTCCAATCCTACAGAGACCAATTAAACTGCCTGTACCAGAATCAAACAGAACGTGCATGACACACTATCTCTCCTGACACGTAGGTGATTATAAACATCCAAGTCTACTTTCAAGTAAGGATTGAGCCGTATATGGGGTGTTTTCACTTTCTACGAACTGTCTTTGAGTAGAAACACATTGTAACTTGTATTGCTCACTAGTTCTCAGGAGTATTACTGCTAACTACAGGAAGACACCTGCACCAAGCTTCCTCTGTGTAATTGGTGAGGTCAAATAATTCACATTGTATGCATTTTTCAATTCTTATCCTTTTCTGAGGCATAATGATTAAATTTGATGTATGACTCCTTCATTAAAGTCAATGTATGAAAAGTAAATAAAACATTTCACCAGTGTTTGAAAATCCAGAGAGTAATTCTTGCCATTGGATAGGGGTGGGAGCGGGAAATTGGACCAGAATATTGATCAGAATATGAAAACGAAGAATTTGCAATACATCTCTGGCAGGCATTTTCAACTCCCTCTGAAAGTTCATATTGGAAAATTATGTTTTCATTGGAAAATTGTTTCCATTTAAAAACTAGAAATAGCTAATGTGCTTAAAAAAAAAAAACAACATGAAGAAGAAATGTATGTTTGTCTTAACTTGCAGTAATTGAATGTGTACTATTTTTCTTAGTTGTCTTTGAGGAAATTATAATTTCCTCAATAATATAAATTCTTATATTCATAAATTGACTCAAAGGAGTTTCAAAAAATGCCTACGTAATTTTTAAGTAAAATTTTGCAAGTAGTCAAAGTCTAACTATATGACTTTAGGCAAATCCTTCCCTCTCTGAGCCTCAGTTTCTTCATCTGTTAAAATAAAAGGCTAATTAATAATGTTTTCATGACTTACCTCACCAAGTTGTTGTAAGAATTTAATCAAATAATCTATATAATGTAGTTCTGTGACTACATAGCATCTTATAAATGAAATATATTATTATCTTAATGTATTAATTTAATTCAATTAAATTATTGTTAATATTTTAATGCTTATTTTGACCTGTCAATATTAAGTCATTTCAGTCCTTTCTAGTTCTCTGGGAACTTGGGAGATACTGGAGTAGTTTGCCATTTTTTGCTCCCACTCATTTTATAAATGAGGAAACTGAGGCAAATAATGACTTGGCAAGGTTCCTACAACTAGTATGTATTGGAGATCAGATCTGAACTCACAATAATGAATCTTTCTGATTCCAGGCCCAACACTCTATCTACTTTGCTACCTAGATATCTACTTAATTTTACATCTACTTAATTTTACATATATGTGTGTGTTTATATATATATATAAACACACACATATATATGTGTATATATATACATACATATATATATACAATATATAAATACACACACACACACACACACACACACACACACACACACATATATATTGCTGAGGCAATTGGGGTTAAGTGACTTGCCCAGGGTCCCACAGCTAGGAAGTGTTAAGTGTCTGAGGTCAAATTTGAACTCAGGTTCTCCTGACTTCAGGACTGGTGCTCTATCCATTATGCCACCTAGCTGCCCCTTAATTATATTTTTAACATAGTAATAGTGTACTGTTTTTGGTGGTGAATGACCTCTTCTCTCAGCTTTTTAAAGTGATCTGATTAAACAGTATTTTGTTTATGTGTGGAAAATATGTTCACAGCAGAGTGCCAGCTATATAGACCTCTCTCAAGATAATATTTGACAATGTATTACTGGAGACAATATCCATCTCTTTGGCTAATAACAGGTATCAGGGAGAAAGGAAGCAAAGATTTGACAGCCCAGTGGAGAAGAGAGTATCTCTTGGTATGGCTCCAATAACAAAATTTCATCTATGTAAATTGCTATCTTACACACATCCAAATCAACATTCCATATATTCCCTCTCTCCATTCTTCCATATTTTTAAACTATGCATGAATGCTTATGTGAAAATACACACGCACACTCACACACATACACACAGAGTACTCTATAAGACAAATAAGCATACATATACAAAGACATTCTCGTCAGATACAAAACACAATTAAAACCATCCTCGTTTTTTCCTATTTACCTGTTCCTTTCTTTCTCCCATAACTTGTGTCTAATCCCTGCCATTTAGGAAATTGGATCTAACTAGTGCTACTGATGAGGAGCAATTAGCAATGTTGAAAGGATCAAATCCCCCCCAAAAAAAGAATTTATCATCAAAGTTGTATTCTGTAAATAGAATCTTATATCAGATAGAATTAGAAGAAAGGAGGTATCTAAATGCCATGGACTATGCAAGAACTATGGAGGAATTCTTAGCTCTCCAAATCTGAAAAGATAAGCATAAAATAAATCAAGGAAACTACAATCTGGAGAAAGCTATTGAAATGATGGTTTGTCTGACAAAATTTCTTTTCCTGAAACAGAGTTGTCCATTAGATATAAGCTCTCCCTCTTCTTTATTGTGCAGTTGCCACTGTGCACCCAGAAAAACAATTGCCCTTTTACTCCTTTATTTCTACCATTGGGCCATGGAGTAGGTCATATTTTGAAATCTCCAAGATAGACAAAAAGAGATTAAATATGATGTTTTCCCAATTGTAGCCTGTTCTTAACCATTACAAGTTAATTAAGGGGAAAAATCCTATTTCTTATACTTTAGGTATTCCCCAAAGTACTAGAGCAGTTCTAGGTACCTGCTAATTGTTGGGCTGGTTAATCTATCATTGAGAGTTATTCCTTTAAGATAGAAGTGATTTTTATTACCCAACATCTAATATTTATTTATTGTATGCTACATGCAACATGACAATGAATAGAGCTACCCTTAGAATTAGGATGGCCTGGATTCAAATTCTTTATAAGATACATCCTTGCAAGTGATGCTAGGAAAGACATTTTATTTCTGTGTCCTAATTAACTCTCCAAGTCTGTAAATTGCAGAAAAAGTGTTGATTTATATTGATAGAAGGAATTTCCTCTTCAGGAAATTCCCTAATCTTGTGAAATTATAGGCCTAATCTATCTATCTGTCTGTCCCTTTCTGTCTCTGTCTTTCTCTCTCTCTCTTTCCCTGTCTCCCTCCCTCCTCCTTTTTCTATCTTCCTCCCCCTTTTCTCCTTGTCTCTCTGTCTCTGTCTCTGTGTATGTGTGTGTCTCTCTCTGTCTGTGTCTCTTTTTCTCTGTCTCTGTCTTCGTCTCTGCCTCTCTATCTTTGTCTCTATCTCTCTTTGTGTCTGTCTGTCTCTCTGTTTCTCTCTCTGTCCATCTTTCTTTCTCTCTGTGTGTCTGTCTGTCTCTTGTTTGTCTTTTTCTGTCTCATGCATTGTAGTCTTTTGAGGATTTTGAAAGATGCTAAGATTATTAACATCCAATATGTGAACTCATGGAGTTCATAAATCTAGCACCAGAAAAAAAGGCAAAAACACAAATAATGATAATACAAAACAGATGATGATAAAGTCTTATTAGAACTAGAAAAACAATCTGAGAATTCAGAGAGGGTAGGATTTACTTCTGTCATGAACTGCACATTCTCAAACTCCTCTATCCATTCAGTTACATATTATCATTTCTACTTTAAGGCCATCACTTGTATCCACCATTTTTTCCACAGCTATGGATCCCAAATCCTAGGCAAGG
Organism: Myrmecobius fasciatus; assembly: GCA_023553655.1. NCBI lineage: Eukaryota > Metazoa > Chordata > Mammalia > Dasyuromorphia > Myrmecobiidae > Myrmecobius > Myrmecobius fasciatus. The sequence continues at coordinate 152,542 of JAJPUD010001637.1, read as the reverse complement.
TTTTCATTTCATTTTAATTGAACTAATGCAAGGCTCCTAATTGGTCTCTTTGCATCTAATTTATCCCCTTCTCAATCATCTTCCACATAACTGCCAAAATGATAGTCTTAAAGCACATATCTTAAAGTGTGGATTCTCTATTCCAAAAGTTCCAGTGGCTCCCTATTACTCCAGAGGCAAACTAATGCTTTTGTTTGTTTATTAAAATCAGTCTGAGTCCAGTTTATCTTTTTGATTTATTATACATTGTTCTCCTATGGACACTCTATAAAGATCAGCAAAACTGGCCTAATTGGTGTTCCTCACATGTTACATTCTTTTTTTTTTTTTTTGCTTTTTGCTGAGGCAATTGGGGTTAAGTGACTTGCCCAGGATCACACAGCTATGAAATGTTAAGTGTCTGAGACCAGATTTGAACTTAGGTCTTCCTGACTTCAGGGCTGGTACTCTATCTACTGCACCACCTAGCTTCCCCTAATATTACATTCTTTGACTCATTTCTCTGCCTTAGCATGAGTTTTCCATCACACCTAGAGCATATTTTTGTCTTTGCCTCCCCAATGCTTAGAATATTCCCTGACACACAGTAGGCACTTAATAAATGCTTGATGATTCATAGGTGATCAGAGAGAGATTCATGGAAAAATGGACATTTGAGCTTCTCTTTTTAAAAATAGGTAGAATTTTGATGGCTAAAGATAGGACAAAGTTTTGGGGTAGGTTTGTTTTTTAACTGAGGATTTGGTGGATATCTAGCATTTCTCTAATAGCACCTCCATTTGGAAACAACTGGAGATGAATCTCTCCATATAGATGATGGTAGAAAAGCTTTATTTGTTTGCTTTGGTTTGTGGTAGGGGTTTTTGTTTGCTTGTTTGGTTTTGTTTTGGTTTTTTCCTGAGAGAATTATGATGACATGTGAGGGAAATGAATGGATGAACTTTCTATAACTTCTTTCAGTTAGCCAGTCCTGTGGTTGGGAAAAAATGTTTCTTCATGTAACATATAGACTTTATTTTCAACATCTTCAAAAGAGTTACCCTTCTCTTTGAGGTATTGGTGACTGGTGTCCTTCATTCCTTATTCTGGCAAAAAAAAAGTATTTGGTTGTTCAGTTGTTTTTTAGTCTTGTGCAACTCATCATTACTCCATTTGGGATTTTATTGGCAAAATACTGAGGCAGTTATCCATTTCCTTCTTCAGTTTATTTTATAGATAAGGAAACTGGCAAACTGGGTTAAATGACTTGCTTAAATTCACTCAACTAGTAAGTGACTGGGACCAGAATTGTTCAGTGCTTTATCCACTGTGATCTCTAAGCTACTGCAAAAGAACTATGCTATTAAGGAAATGCTACGAAACTTTCCTTCCCTGATGCCATATGGCTCTTTAAAAATGTTTCTAAGTCCTTAAGTTTTGTGTTCATTCTTTTCTATCTAGATCCAGATAGTTTAGTCTTCCACCCTGGAAGTTTTAGAGTATGGGAGCCTGAGCTACAGGAATCCAAGAGTGTCGATAGGGTGTTTTAGTACAGAACCCAGAAAAATTAGGCAATAACAAGATGTGAACTTGGTGTAAGAACTTAAACTATTTGTTTTTTCAGATTATTCTCCCCTTCTTACCCCCAAAGACTAAGCTGGCATAGGAATGATTTCAGAAGAGATACAGACATACATACATATACATATATGTGCATATATACATGTATATATAATTTTTTTTTTTTGCTGAGGCAATTGGGATTAAGTGATTTGCCTGGGATCACACAGCTAGTAATGTTAAGTGCTGAAGGCCACATTTGAACTCAGGTCCTCCTGACTTCAGGGTCCAGTCTCTAACTACTGAATCATCTAGTTACCCCTTATATATTTGCTGTTATGGTATATGTGGTAAATATGTTTACCAAATGTTAAGCAGCTTTTTGCAATGTTAAGCCATGTTAAGGCAGCTAGGTGCACAGTGGATAACACGCAGGACCTGGAGTGAGGAAGACTCGTCTTTCTGAGTTCAAATCAGGCTTCAGACACCTGAGCAAGACACTTAACCGTGTTTGTCTGAGTTTCCTCATCTGTAAACTATGTTGAAGAAGGAAATGGAAACCTACTCCAGAACCTTTGCCAGAAAAACTATAAATGGGAACAGAAAAGATTGGACATCATTGAAAATGATTGAACAACAAAAACTAAAATGTATATGTTGTCTCCTCCCATTAGACTATAAGGTCCTTGGAAATATGAACTGTTCTCACTTTTGCATTTATATTCCTACCACTCAGCACAGAGTCAGTACTTAATAAAAGTTTGTTGATTGGTTGAAAATAGCATTGAAAATGGTGAGGGCATATAGAGGTGAAAGAACAATATTCTAGTAATAATGAACAGCCCAGCTTGACTGGAGTACAGAACACATAAAGGGAATTAATATGAAATAAGGATGGAGAGATAAGCAGCAACAAATGGCAGGTTGTCCTATTGCTAAATTTCATGATCCTTGCTAATTCTTGTCATCTTCCCTAGGATATTCTGAAATTATCAACAGTGTTTCTAAATAGGCACAAATTTATTAATATGTATCACTAAAAGATTAAAGAAAAATTCTTCTCCCCTTAAAAATCAAGTAAAATTCATTCTGGGGAATTCTAATAGAGTATTCAAAAACCTTTTTAAATGCTGAGGAACACTCATAAAAGGCTTTGTCCCAAAGTGTTATAAAATTTTGCCAAATTGAACCCACGTAGTATAGAGCTGACTAGAAATGTTATTGATTAGAAAATACTTTCAGCCCCGCAGGCCATACAAGCTTTGGAAGGTTTCAGATCCAGGAACCATATCAGACTCACCTATGTACTAGAAAGGTCAACCTGCCATGGAAACCCATTAAAAACACAGCACACATATTCACTCAGGTTGGAGTCTGAATGTGGCAGTTCCAATCTCACCCAGAGTCACATTGCAGTCTCTAGGAGGCTGATGTAATTCTCTTGTGAGCCTGTGGTTTGAATGGGATTTATTACTTTAAAATATTAGATATGTCATTGCCCCCTTTCCCTCAATACATAAAATAAACCTGCTTATAGAGCACAAAATTATGTCAATATTTTCTTTGTCTAAAAGGCAAGCACACGTGGAAATACACATACAAGGAAAGAAGGAAATAAATAGGTATTCACACTGAATGAACTAGAAGTCACAATGGAAAGAATGTTGTACCTGAAATCCAAATGATCTTAAATTCAAATCCTGCCTCAGACACTTCTAGCTATTTGACCCTATTCAAGTCACTCAATTTATTTCTCTCTCATTTTTTCATCTGAAAAATAGAGATAATAATACCTAACTCTCAGTACTGTGAGAATCAAATAAGATAATATTTGTAAAAAAATTTGTAAAATAATTGTAAAATTTGTAAAATACATAAATGCTTTGTTGTCATTCAGTTATTTCTCATCTTATCCGGATCTTCATATTTCTATTTGGGATTTTCTTGGTACAGAGAGCAGAAGAGTTGGCCATTTCCTTCTCCAGCTTAGAGAAGGAAACTGAGACAAGCAGAGTGAAGAGACTTGCTCAGGATCACACACCTAAAAAAGTGTCTGAGGCCAAATATGAACTCAGAAACATAAATTTTCCTGACTCCAGACTTGGCATTTTATCTATCCACCCTGCCACCTAGCTGAGCTGTACAAATGTTTGTTGCTACTGCTGCTGCTAACCAGATTATTCACCTACTCCCTTTTCTACTTTGAGCAACTTAACCTCTCTAGAACTCAGTTTTCTCATCTGTACCATTGGTAAAGGGATTGAACTACATAATCTCAGACTGTTTCTTTCCAGTTTATAGTCCTATTATTTAGAAATTAGTACCAAAGCACAAAATTCTTGTTTTCTCTAGACAGAGATTATATGCCTCGACCAATATTAACAAGTCCCACACTTTGATCTTATTTTCCAGTCCTGGGGATGGACTTGAATTTACCCATCCATATTAGGTTCCCCTCTTTCCAACTTTCTCATATTTATGAACTAATGGAAGATGGTTAAGACTAAAATCTTTAGCCATATAATTGAACCAATACTAAATATCTACAGAAGAGAGTGAACCTATAACCTTGGTCCAATAATTGGAATGTATGTCTGAAATAAGAAGCTTTCAGATAGGGGACTACTGAAATTTTATTTTTTGAAGGTGGATACAAACTTATTACTGCTCAGAATCTTAATTTAAATAAGACATAAAAGAAGAGGAAACTCAAAGCACAAAAGTAATACCCAATTAATACAGTGGCCACTATAACAAACAAACAGTATACAGCATACATCATTACCACTCTGAGAAAGCACCAACATCTGAATTCCATGGCTGGGAGGACTCATGGTCACAGATGTTCATAGTCTTGAGTGGGAGCTATTGCTAGGCAAGTTTGTACCAGAATTCCTATCCCAAATCCTCAAAGTCCCTTTCCACTAAGGGGTTTTTATAAGCTAAGAACAAAGAAGGCACTACATTAAATATTCTCATTTAATATGTGACCCTTGAGAAGGAGTAATCCTCTCAGGTACAGGATTTTTCCGAAGCAAGAGGCCCACCAAAGAGAATATTTGTTCATTCCTTTTGGAGGATTATAGCTACTCCAGGAACTGTCCAGGTTTTCTGGGGTAAACATAGACCTGCCATAAAAGATATTCATTAATTAAGGCAACAGGAGGACAGTTAATCCTCCTAATGCTTCCTGAGATTCTATGAGATAACTGGGAGCACGTTCCAAAGTTCTCAGCAAACAAATATACACAAAGGCATGCCCGAGACTTACTGGGATTCCTCACTAGGATTCCTTACAATTTGGCCCTAGGATTGGGCATATCCCCAGCTTTGGACCACTGAATTAAATGGGGAAATCTTTCTTTCCTACAATCCAGTCTTACCAGCCAACTAAAATTATCATCCTAACTCCCTTTCTCAGTCACAGTGGTTTTATTTTTTCTGACAATATAAAAAGTTGTATGATTTTTCCATGCCCTATTCATTCTACAGCTGGAAGAATGAAGTGATTAGTCTTGTAGCAACAAGAGGGAAAAAAAAAACCATGATTAGTTTTAGTGACTTAGGAGACTGGGCTCATCTGGTCTCATTAATGGGATATCAGCCAGGAAATTTGATTCAGATATAGCTGAAACTCTTTATGCAAAACCTCAAGAGGCAGTTAAGGCCAGGAAGTTGGAGAAACCAGAATAGAGTAATCTGCTCTATGAGGAAAAAATGAGAATTGTTCAAGATAAACTATCAGATCTGAAACTAAATGGTGCATCATTTCTTGAGTGGAAAAAAGATAAATGATTTTCCTGATTACAAACCTCTCACTCTTATAGAAAGCCTATTCTCCAATTCTGAAACGTAATTACTGGAGTAGTTCCAGCTACCATTGACCTATCTCTAATAAAGAGCTCAATGTGCTAGTTAAGGATTCCCTTCCTGGCACTATTTATTCTTTTGCATCCTCATCTGACTTTTAGGTCCATATATAGTTCCTCTTCAATGGTTAGTAGGGGGAAAAGGGCATAGATATGAAGCCATGGGAATTCTAGTATGGCACAGACACACTGTGTAATTGTGGTCAAAACAATGTGGTACAGTTGAATCATTGGACTTGGACTTAAAACTCAGATCTACCATTTGTTCCCTGTTTGCTCTTGGCTAAGCCTCTTAACCAATCGGTCCTCAGTTTCCTTAGCTATAAAAAGAGAGGATTGAAATCCATGATCTCTAAAATCCCTCCCACCTCTTAATCTATAATTCTTTGTTCTATATTCTCTGCCTCCATTTCTAGTCCTTTAAGGGAACTAATAATATGGCACTGGGTAGACTTTATTGCTGATATAATTCTATTAGATTGAAATGGGCAATGCTGTAAAAGTCTAAAAGTTCAGTGAAAAGAGACAGTCATCATTATGATTCCTTCCAAAACAGGTTTCTTCTTGTTTTCCTTCTTTTTGTTGAAAGACTAGAAATGACACACACTTCTGATATTGACCTATAAAATTGTTATGAAAATGTAGCTTAAATCTCCTAGAAAGGCATTCACCCCTTTGCTTGGGGTACTACTAATTGGCTTGCTCCTTTCAGATGTTTTTATGAATGATTGTGCTACTGCAAGTTATTCCATAGGTGATAGCCCTCTGTAGCATCTTATTCCCTCAAGACTGACTCGTGATTCAATTACAACATCAGTCATGTTCAGTCTCACTTCATACTGTGATGGGACAGCAGAAACACAACAGGCAGAGAAAACAGGGCAGAAGGCAATGGCAACAGCAGGAAGAGCAATGGGATAGATGCAGGGACAGGAAAATCATAATAATAAAAATCAAGACTGGATCACAGTTCTTACCACAACCAATAATAACCACTGACCAACTGCCACTAATAACAAGTAAGCTCAAGAGCCCAAAGAATAGCAATACCCTCCAAACCATTGGCTCTGCTTCCAGCCCAGCCCCTATAGCCATCATCTTGTGTAGCAACCCTTCAATTTACTCTGCAGGAGCAACAGCCATTGCCCTCCAAGCAACTATAACTACTTAAGACCACTCAAAAAGAAAATTCACGCCAACAATTCCTAAGTCAGATCAACATGAGAAATAGATATGGTTTTATCAGTGGAACTGACATTAAAGAACATGAATTCCCATCTGTTTTGTCACTCTACTCTAAGAACCATATGGCCTTTCCATATGATTTGTAAATGAAATCTTCTATATATGTTATAACCCCCAAAAAAGAATGTGAGCTCCTTTAAGTCAGGGACTGTTTTTGCTTCTTTGTATTAGCACAGTGCCTGACACATAGTAGGTGTTTAATTGTTGACTAAGCTCCTTGAGAGCAAGGACTATTTTATTTTTCGTTTTCTATTCCTAGAACTTAATAAAGTGCTTTGAATGAAGAAAGTATTCAAAAAATACTATTCCATTCATTTTTCATTCATTTTGCTGGCAGAGACTTTTTTCCCTTATTCTGTTGAATTGTTTCTTTCAGCCATGTGCATAGGGGCAGTGACTTGAGAAACATGAGGGAAGGAACTGAAGGCTTGATAGGCAATTGACCTGCTATTCCCAAGTTCTTTGGTCTATGTCTGACCTTGAATTTGTGTGGGAGAGAAGAGAAAGCTATTATGGGTGAAGAGAAGGCACTTCCAGTTTACTGTTAGAATTATTCACTGCTTTTCTTTCATTGTCTACTTCTATTAAATGCTTTTAGGCTAGTTGAGAAAGGGAGTTAGAGATGGAGAAAAATAGAAGCAGAGAATACAAAGGAGTGAATGTTTCCAGAGATTTTCAAAGTAAATTGTAAATGGATTCTATTCATCCATCTACTGTGGTCTCCTGGTATCCCCTAATGACTTTCTTCTCCTTACTTCAAGTACCTTCAAGCTCAAGTTAAAGTGTAGATTTCAAAACATAGAAATATGAAGTAAACTATCCATACTGCAAGTGAGTTCCTTCCCCAAAACTTGTCCTATCACCATTTCTTATCCTCACCCCTTCCTTAATGTGTAGGCATATTTAAAAGTGGGCTACTATTTTTCTTTCTTTTTCAGTTTTATAATTTTTTGAACCAGCCACAGAGAATGGAGGCTTGAAGGTGATGGGAATGGTTTTTCATACTTTAAAAAATCCATTTTTAAAAATTTTATATTTTCAAATAACCTGTTACGTTTCCATATTTAAAGAGGTAGAGGATTGAAATCATAAACCAAATAACTCAGGCTTTATAAACCTGTAACTCAGATCCCCAACCCCTACTACCTATATAAAAACCCTCAGAATATTGGCCAGAACTATTCCAGTTGACTGTCTAACTTGATTGAATTCACTAGGTAATTGCTCAGTTCTCCACCTCATTTTTCCTGTGTACCAACAAAATCCTTATAATGGTTACTTTAATTGCTGGTAATCATCCCAAAAAACCACCCTTAATGCTGTATACAGTCAAGACAGTCTGATATTAATAATTTAATAACCACAAGGTTTGTAGGAGTGGAGGTAAATTTAAATCTAAAATGAGAAACATGCCGCTTAATCAGTCTCAATTGGGAGACACGTATGTGCTTCACTCCAATTACTTTTACTGGGCACATTGAGTGCATCTTGCATATGAGTTCCAGGAAAAAGGGTAGGACTGATGCATAATTAATTTTCTTTCCTGAACTGGGCTATAGATAAATCTAATTACACCACTTTTTGCTCAAGTATTAGCTTTCCTTGCTTCTGTTTATTGTACTCCAAAGCCTCAAAGGCATCTATATAGCTTTATCTGCCGTGGACAGGTAGAACTTAAAACTATCACTCAGCAGCTCCAATTGAAACAGAAGCCAAAATGAATGTATTCAAGGAGATGCAAGGAGCAGTATTGGAAACAGGGTCATTCAACAATAAGTAACACTTGGGGAATGATGAGATCATTGGTCTTGGGACTCATCAATGCAAATAGTTAAATAGTCCCAAAAGGAGCAAAATCCCAGTCATCCTAAATGAAGAAAGAGCAAACTAGGAAGTTAATTATTGTATTATTTCCAAATGAATGATATGTTTTCTTTATCTTATTTACTTCTAGAGTGTGGGGGAGTTCCTTAGTTATCTTTTTATGATTAAAAACAGAGGGTCTTAACATTTTTATGTCATGGACACAATCTGGCAAATTGTTAATCTGGTAAAACTTATAGGTCCCTCCTTAGAATAATGTTTTTAAATGGATAGAATTATAAAAGAAATTAATCACATTGAAATATAGTTATATATTTCTACATATCTAAATGTAGTTATACATATCTACATATCTATATCTATATATCTATATCTATAACTATATCTATATGTCTATATCTATATCTATAACTATATCTATATGTCTATATACATATATATACGTGTGTGTGTGTGTGTGTGTGTGTGTGTGTGTGTGTGTAAACTCATTAGACTAAGGTTACAAACCCTTAATTTGGGAAAAAAAAGTTACCAGGGAATTTTCTTAGTCATATGGAGATAAAATGATTTAGTAGGAAAGCTGTCCTAGAGATACAACTTGTCCAGGCACCAAGACTTCAATTGTTGATGTGTCTTCCTATTTTCCTAGAGTTCTCTCACACAGTTTGGAATTATTTTCCCATAAGGCCCTGCAAAAAAAAAAAGGATGAACTATGTTTTTGATTCTGTTTTGTTCTTGTTGCTGTTTTCCTTTAAAGTCTAGAAAAGCTGTCAGGAAGCAAAGAATTGGAAAAAGAGTGGATGTTCATCAGTTGGGGAATGGCTGAACAAGTTGTGGTACATGAAAGTAATAGTATATTATTGTTCTATAAAAATGATGAACAAGCTAGTTATAGAAAGGCCTGGAAAGATTTATGAATTGATGCTGAGTGAAACAAGCAGAACCAGGAATACATTGTGCACAATAATAGCAAAAATGTGTGATGATTAACTGTGAAAGTTTTGATTCTTCTCAGTGGTTCAGTGATCCAAAGCAATTCCAAAAGATTTTGGACAGAAAATGCCATCTGCATCCAGAAAAAGATCTAAGGAGACTGAATGTAAATCAATACATGTTATATTCACTTCTTGTATCTGTTTTTTTATCTCTTCCATGATTTTTCCCTTTTGCTCTGATTTTTCTCTCCCAACATCATTCATAAAGCAATTTGTATTAAAAATAAACTTATTACAATAAAAAAAAGAAAAAGAAATTGTTTCAGGGACTAAGGCTAGAGCAACTGACCCCACTTCCTAATACCAAGGACATAAAAAGGCCAATGTTCAGGAATTGTGTCCCTCAGACTTGTCAGAAGGTACCTAAGTGCCAACATCCATCTGACTCAGTTATTTTTTCATAAGATGGAGAGAGAAGAAAAGGTTCTTGTTTACCTAAACCAGAAGAATGTTTATGAGTATCTTTTCCTTGGTGTTGGTAAATAAACTTCTCTTTTGTTAACTTTTGGAAAGAGAGCCTCCAAATGTCTTTGTTAAATCCAACCCAGCCACTGCATTAGCCTGAGTCAGGCTTAGTCTATAATACCAGGTTTTCCTGAGTCCAAGACCAAAATAAAACCCAGTAAGACCTATAGTCTGTTCTTGAGAAAGCATCACTCAGAATAGAGAAGTCAATATTCCTAATTTAAATCAAATACTTCAAACTCAAATACTTCAAACAAAGAATATGAAGTGTGCTGATACATATTAGCAATGAACTCTCCAGAAGCGAAAAAAAAAGTTCTCTTGGTACTATACATTTAAATTTAATCTCTAATGTCTAATTGACATTTTCTCCATCACTTTCTCAAGTCTAGAAAATCAGTCATCAATAAATCAAATCCTGATTCATTTGTGTCCCAATTTCCACAGTATAAATGTAAACTCCCAAAGTTTAACAATCACTTCTCTTGGGCTTACTCTAGCACAAATCTGGATATAATCCATTCTTTTAGCCATAAATACGTGGTCTTCCAAATAATTGTGTTTTCTATATAATTTTATAAGATAGTTGGGTCTGTACTGGATTTAGATAATCTGGACTAAACAGTGGGCAAGTATAGTTGGGAAGTGGAAGCAGACCCATATAGAGCAATCCAAACTTAGAACAAATATCAAAATGCCCTATGTTCTTTCCACCCTCAAAAGAAAATTATACAGGTGTTACCAAGTTAAAATGAGCAAGATTAAAAGTTCCTTGAAAACAGGGACTGTGATTATTTTCAACCTTATATATTCCCATGTTTTATTGAAATGAATGAAGAGTTGTTTTGGAAGAAATATTGATGTCAGAGAAAAGATGATATAAAATCAAGGAACTGATATATATGAGTGTATGGAAGCAGCAGAAAGCCATCCATTTTTGGCCAAGATGTACTGGTTGTATTGATGTATGCATGATAGTTAATATTTATTTTCCTCAATGTAGTCCTACTGTAAATCTCTAATACACTGCTTCAGGATTCTATTTGGTTTTCTACCAAGGGTTTAATCTATATATTATTAGGGCAATACACTGGGGCTACTTCTACTAAGCAAATGGAACTGGAGTAGAATAAAAAAGTATATAGCTATCTGATCGACCAGGGATCAAATATTGTCACAGCTATAGGATCATTGTTTTTAAGCCTGAACTAAACTCATTTTTTTTCTTACAAGTCCAATATAGCTACAGCAATATTTGATCACAGCTTCAACCCCATCATGGCAATTTTTATCATTATATGCCAAAAAATGTTAAAGGTCCACCAAGTTAATGCAATTATTAAATTAGATATTATTAAGCTGAGGATACCCATAAAGTTATCTATTCCCTCTCCCTAACTTTAAATAAAAATATATTTAAAAGATCTCAAGCTATTTAAAATCTATAATATATGTATAATATATAATTTATAATATAAAATATTATTAATGATGTATTAATGTGATTATATGCAATTATATAATTACTATAATGTGATTATAATGCAATTATATAATTACAATATATATTATATATGTGTTTGCTTTCTGGACCTTACATGAATGCATAATAGAGAATATATGAAATTTGTAAAAGAAACTATCTTTACTTAATGAACAATGAGTCAGCTACTATTGCTAAACTTCAACTTCTATGGCCTTAATTTGGGAAAGAAATCTAAGCACTAGCTTTCTCACATATTTGTAATAATAATAGCACATTTTGAAATCACAAAGAATTAAAATAATTTAATAAATTCAAAATAATAAAGTATTGAAATGGCTGATTATTTTTTATTTTTATGTGCTTTCTATTTTATTATTTAATGGAATTCAAATTGAAATAGCCTTGGGGAAATTTGATATCTTGTTTTTTTTTTAATACTTAATGTTGTTTAAAAGAAAATTCCACATTTGGACTTTTCACCCTGATTAATTAAGCAAAACTCAGGACAAAGAGATTTAAAAGGATTGTATTATAAATATATTAAGGTAGTGATATAACCTTATAATTCTAAGAAGAGTGATTTATTGATATGTCACCAATACTACTATTATTACTTATTATATGTCATATACATAGTATGTCACTATAATATATGTTACATGAATTATTATATGTATATATATATATTACTACATGTGAATTATATGTATATATACATATATATTACTACATGTGTATATAATTTCATACTTAGAACAACTCTATAAATTAAGTTGACTTCCTAATTATTTTCTCCATTTTGCCAATGAGGAAACTGAGTTTTAGAGTAATTAAGTGATTTTTCATGTTCACCAAGCTAATAAGCATTTCAGTCGGAATTCAAACTCAGATCTTATGTACTTCAAGAATCACACTATTCTGTTTATGACACTTCCATTCAGCAGATGAAATCATGCTGACTATGTAATGATATAAAATCTTCTTTGGTCTCATAAAGAAAAATCATTATCAATATAGGATTCAATTTTCCTTCCAAGGTAAATATTATCAATGAATTTTAAAATTCTCAATTCTATCACATGCTCAAAGGTTTTCCTTCTATAGTACACACAAGAACCAAATATAGGATATAACTTCCTGAAGGCCTATGGAAAACAAGTCACTTTCCAGGCATCTTGTATTAAAAGGAATGAAATGTCTTCAAGTAAGTCATTACTGAAGGTAATACTACAAATTCCAATTTCTTCCTCACTTTTATTGCTAAGGTATTTCGGCATACAATGACATGTTGACCCAGAAAGCACCTCTTACATTATTTTTCTAACATGGGGGGGGGAAGCCTTAACAACAAAATATAATGACTTCAAAATTACTGAAAGTAATTATGGGAACCATTTGATCTTCTAATGCTGTAGACACATCAAAGGATGACAGCTCAGGCTTCAGTATGTAGTGATTTCTGGGAACAATTATTTCAATGGTAGTGAAAAGAAAAACTGAAAAAGGGAATTACCTCTGTTTCTCTTTCAATTATATGTCTTTCATAGCTAGCTGTATGTATTAAGGGAAAACTGTTTTTAATGTGCATGCATAGATTTATAAGCACATACTCCATTGTTCCATCAATAAAGCTAATTAATGACTACTGATTTTTAAATGGATGTATTTTCTAATTTGGGGAGTTTCAAGGACAGGGTAAGAAGATGGGGGAAGGGGAGTCAATCTGTATTTTAAATTCCAAGTGATAAACGTGAGTCATCCTTTTCCTACAGGTTTTTAGACATACTATATGGCCTAAAAACTCTTTTTCCTTTTTAAAGAAAGTTTTGGAATAGGCTTTGGCTGGACCTAAATTCTGAAATCAATTTTCTTGACCCAGAAAGAAATTGAATTTATCTTAAACAATTTTCTATTTGAGGGAAGGGGATACGGGTTACTAGCAATTGATGAAAATTTAAAAGTACATTTAGCTCCTTTTTTTTTTTACTCTCAGCTTATCTGTGTAGATACCTGAGGAGTAACTTGAATGACAAATGGAAAGAGCAAATTTTGGAGTCAGAACATAGTGGCTGAAAGTCCCATCTTTAATATACCCTGGGTGTAGGTAGAATTCTGACCAAGTCACTCTTTAAACTTTAGATAATTCCCTAAGATTGTACATTGAATAATGGATGCTTCTCTGCTTTGGTACAGGAAGTTACTCTTGGGAAATTCACTTCAATTGTAAAATAATAGGTCCAAACTAAAAGAAAAAAGAGAGAGGGGGGGAAACATATGGTAGGATATTTTAACTTGTGTTCCATGAACTTCTTTTTTTTTTTCCCCAATATCATTGATTTCCTTTGTTATCTCTTGCATTTTATTTTGTACATTAAAAAAAATTATTCTGAGAAAAGATCCATATGCTTCACTAGATTGTCAAGAAGCTTGGTGACTTAAATAGTATAAGAACTCTTGTCATATGCAGTTTGTGTCTATGCAATACCACCTTATGTTTGAACACTTTCACGATTTCTTAAGGCCATTTGTTTAATAAATATTTATTTCAGGTAATAACATCTATGACCATTACTTTACCAAACATTATTTCCTTTTATCTTCTTAAAAAATCTGTGTTTTGAGGTAGGCAGGATTTATAATTCTTATTTTTCAAATGAGTAAACTGAGGCTCATTGTAGTCAAATGTTTGACCAGTGTTACAAAGTGATGAAAACTGAAAAAGAAACTCATGTCTTCTGACCGTTCCTTCATCTAATGTCCCATGTAATAAACCACAGACTCAAAAGATTAAAAGATGTGATTTGGGTCCTTACAGAGCCAAAACTTTAAAATATGTGATGGAATCAAAATAAGCCCCAGTTATGTGTGTTTTTTAATGCGAACAGTTTGTTTGCTATTAATATAACCCTTCTTTATTCGCTGAAAAATGGAAGATTTGTCAGTTAATACACATTAATTCAGTATGCAATCTGTGTCAGGCACTTTGCTAAATGCTAGAGATTCAAAAAGAGGCAAAAGATAATCCTTGCCCTCAAAAAAAGCACAATCTAATGCAGGAAATAGAAAATAAGTAAATATACACAAACATGCTATATACAGATTAAATAGAGAAATAATTAAAAGAGGTAAGGCACCAGATTTAAGAGGGACAGGAATCTCCTCCAGGTTTGGCATTATATCTACTGTGCCATGGAAATGTCTGGGACACTTACAGTTAGAGGACATACGATAGATGAAGATCCAGCTCAAAAAGACAGATGAGGAGTGGTCAGATAAGTAGGAGGAAAACCAGAAGTAGTGAACAAAAAATTTGGAGAGCAGAGAATATCAAGAAGAAAAAAATGATCATCAAAGGTTGCAGAGAGCTCGAGGACAATGAGAATTAGTAAGAAAAGAAATTGAATTTGTCAATAAAGAGATAAAGGAGTTAAGAAAATGAGCGGAAAGAAAGTAAAAATACTAATTACAGATTCCTTTTTTTTTCAAGGAATTTACTCACAAAGGGTAGAAGAGATCTACAGTGATAGCAGGGACCTGTCATATTGATAAAAAAAAAAACAATGACTAATATTGGAGGGGATGTGGGAAAACTGGGACACTGTTACATTGTTGGTGGAACTGTGAACGGATCCAACCATTCTGGAGAGCAATTTGGAACTATGCTCAAAAAGTTATCAAACTGGGCATACCCATTGACCCAGCAGTGTTTCTATTGGGCTTATATCCCAAAGAGATCTTAAAGGCAGGAAAGGGCCCCACATGTGCAAGAATGTTTGTGGCAGCCCTTTTTGTAGTGGCTAGAAACTGGAAACTGAACGGATGCCCATCAATTGGAGAATGGCTGAATAAATTATAGCATATGAATGTTATGGAATATTATTGTTCTGTAAGAAACGACCAGCAGGATGATTTCAGAGAGGCCTGGAGAGACTTTCATGAACTGATGCTGAGCGAAGTGAGCAGAACCAGGAGATCATTATACAAAGCAACAACAAGATTATATGATGATCAATTCTGATGGACATGGCTCTCTTCAACAATGAAATGTTTCAAACCAGTTCCAATTGTTCAGTGAAGAAAGCCATATACACCCAGAGAGAGGAATATGGAATGTGAACCACAGCATATCATTTCCATGCTCTCTATTGATGTTTGCTTGCATTGTGTTTCCTTTATCTGATTTTTCTTTATTGTAGATACGATTTTTCTTGCACAACAATGATAAGTGTGGAAATATGTATACATATATTCGATTTGTCAAATATTTTAACATAATTAACATGTAGTGGACTTCCTGCCATCTAGGGGAGGAGTGGGGAGTAGGGGGGAAAAATTTGTAACAGAAAGCTTTGTAAGGGTCATTGTTGAAGAATTACCCATACATATGTTTTGCAAATAAAAAGCTTTAATAAAGAAAAAAAACCTCTTTATCTTTCTTCTCATCCATGCTTCCATGCTCAGTATTCATCTGAGTAGCAGCTAGATCTCAGAACCATAACTAGGATGGAGTGACTGGAATTGTACCTATGGACATTGTATCAGTATCCAAATAATTCTTCCTCCTTTCTTAAGAAATTCACATTTGGTTTACAAACTTTCTCTCTTCCCTAACTCCTGCCCTTCTACTAGGAGACTTCATCATCCATGTTGATGCTACCTTCAAACTCTGATATTCCTTTATTTGTATATTCCTATATTTCTTGTCAGCCCCCTATTATTTTATCTTTTCTCATGTCTCTTCACTAGCACAGGAACAGGAACATTCAGCATTTTCTTGGCAAATGAACATACTCTGAATTTACATCCTTTCCAATTTATTTCTTTGTCTATGGATTTCAAATCCAATCTGCCCTTTATTCTCCAGTCCCTCACCCTTTGTCCTATTACTCATTTTGCCAAACCTCTGTTTTATATTCCAACTATTTCTAACTCCCCTTACTAGAATTGAAGGAAGTAACAACTGTGCAGGCTGCTATGGTATAAATTTATCCTATCAAATTTCAATTAAGCCCCAGTGGCAGCAAAACAATCCTTTTATTCCTCCTTTTTCTCACTTCCCATAAAAAATATTTGAAATCTTCTCTTATCTTTCCAAGCCTGTGGAAAAATTTCTTACTCTACAGAAATAATTGAGATCATGTGACTTGAGCTCCTTTTATCTCCTCTAGATCTCTAAGCCAATAGACTGCTTCTGTTACTCTCTCCTTCCTTCTCCAGTCTTTCATAATTAGAAAGCCCTTCTCTTTGCCAAAGACAGCTGTTTTTTTTTCTGTGTCCTTCATCTCATCTTTCTGCCCTCTCCCACAGATTCCAGCCTTAGTCATCTTCAATCTTTTCTTATCCATCAGTTTCTATCCAACTGTCTTCAAACATACCAGAAACTTTCAAATTCTCAAAAGAAAAAAAAATACTTCTCTAGACTCTATTATCCCTTCCAGTTTTTGTCCTATATCTTTTCTCACTTTAAGTTAAATACTTTAAAAAAAGGCATTTATACTCATTGCCTACACTCCCTCACCTCTCAATCCTCTCAACTGAAACTATTCTTTTGAAAATTGCTTATAATCTCTTAATTGCCAAATTTGATGATCTCTTTTTAATCTTCTTGATCTGCTATATTTGACCACTCTCTCCTCCATAATTCTTCTCTTTGGGGTTTGCTGCACTGCACTCCTGATTATTTTAGCTAACTACTATTTCTTTCATCCATATCATGAACCCTAAAGTGGGTGTTCCCCAAGGCTTTGTTTAGGCCCTTTTCTTTCTATATACCCTCTATCTTCATGACATAATAAGCTCATTTAGTTCATGGATTCATACCACAGAGATAGATAGATAGATAGATAGATAGATAGATAGATAGATAGATAGA
>JAJPUD010001637.1:122063-135236 GCA_023553655.1 Myrmecobius fasciatus | reverse complement strand
AGATAGATAGATAGATAGATAGATAGATAGATAGATAGATAGATAGATTACTCCAATTCCAGGATCCCCCTTGAACTTCAGTGGATTAATTTCCTACTGGACATTTCAAATTGTCTTGTAACCATGTCCATATGGGAACTGATCATTTAGCGCTTACTCATCTTCTTTCAAACTTCCATATTTCTGCTACCATCCTTCCAGTTCAGAGAATCAGTTTCCAAATTCTTCTATTTCTACCAACACAATATCTCTTACATCTGAGTCCTTATACCCTATTTATATATTTAATACCTGAGTTTAAATCCTGATCACCTTTCACCTAGATTATGGCTCTGTCCTCCTAATTGAATTAAATTCTCTCATTATTCTTCTTAACTGATATCAAAGTAACTTTCCTTAATTACAGATATGATCATATTATCCCCCTACTTAATAAATTCTAATGGCTTCTTGTATCTTCTAGGATGAAAAGTAAAATTCTGTTTAGTTTTTAGAATGCAACCTATCCTTCTATCCTTATTCATTATTTTTTTTTCTTTCCTACTTCTCATGATTCAGGCAAATGTATGTAATTGTGCTTTTCTCTGTTCTTCAAACATTGCAGGCCTGACCCCACTCCTTTGCATTGTCACTGCCCAATGCCTGGGATACATTTCCCCTCATGTCTACCTCATAGAAACTCTTCCTTCAAAATGAAACTTTTCCTCATTACCTCCTTCCCAACACAACACACACATACATACAATTACTAGAACTCTTTTAAACTCCCTTATCTAAAATTCCTTTGTTTTTATTCTGTATGAATCCTAAATTCATGACTTTTTGTTCCTTAATAATTGTGCATTCAAAACAGACTCTGAGACTAAAACGCAACAAATAATGGATTGATTCTTTGCTGCTTGTGCTAATTTTGCTCTAACAATTAACACTGAGAAAACAGAGGTTCCCCACTAGCCAGCACACCATCCACACATGAAATCATCTGTTACAGCAAATGGAGAAATATTGAATGCTGTGGATAAGTACACTTACCTTGGCAGTTCACTTTCCAAGGATGACCACATAGATTATGAGATTGATGAACACATTGCTAGAGCTAGCTCAGTGTTTGGAAGACTTCAAATGAAAGTGTGGGCTGGAAGAGATATTAGTGGCTGCCTACTAGACTAAAGGTCTACAGAGTCATTGAGCTGACTTTATTCTTATGTGCCCAAGAAACCTGGACAGTCTACAGTTTCTTGTCATGAAACTAAATCTCTTCCATTTTAATTATTTTAGGAAGATTCTGAACATTATCTGGCAAGACAAAGTACCAGATACTGAGGTCTTTTCTCAAGCTGAAGTAGCAAGCATTCAAACTCTACTGCAGAGAGAGCAACTCCAATGGGCTTGCAAATGGGCTCCATTTGCCCAAAAGATTATTTTATACAGAACCACAAGGTAAATGCCCATAGCGATGTCAGAAGAAGCAATACGAGGACACTCTTCAAAGTCTCTCTGTTGATTGTGAAACATGGGAAAACCTTACACAAGACACCAAATCAAAGAAAGCACTATATTTTATGAACAGAACAGAATTTCATTTGCTCAAAAGAAGCATGGTATATTCATATTTAGTCACATCTTCACTCCAAATTTCTTATGAATTATTTGTGTCCTACCTACAGTAGAATCTTCCAAGCTCATGATGATCCGATCAGTCAGAGTTGATCACAGTGTACCTTGACCCCAACATAATGATATAGTCCATTTCAAGAATAACCAACAACCAACCATATAGTTGTATTTGTCTTTCCTTTTAGAATGGGGATTATTTCATTCTTTGGGTTTTGTAAGCATAGAGCTAATCTAGGGTTTAGGACATTATAGGTGCTTAAAAATGCTTATTGATTAAATGATTGATAAAATTGAAATGTACGGGATACTATTAGGGCATTATACTGTTTTGTAGCATAGAAAAAATTTATCTCAATACTTTTTAGCAAGAATAATTGTAAAAATTAGAAGGCACTAAATGGTCTACTTCCTCCTCATAGGTGATTTCCTCAACTCCAACCTCTCAACTCCCAGCCTCCCTAATAGCCTTATGATACTCCACTAATATTTGTTTATGTGGTAGATGATTTGAAGAGTTTGTCTCCAACATGACAGACTGATATCCCAATTTCTTTCCATTCTTCCTTAACTGAATTTCTCTTTAGAAATTGACTGGAGGGTATTTTGGATAAAATTTGCTCTTAATACCAAAAAATATTAGTTATTCTTCTTATAAAATAAACACATTTCTGTATGAAATTCCACAGAACATTTCTTTATTAAAGGATGGAACTATTATATGGATGTAAAGTAAACTTAAATCCCACAAGTAATTTCCTAAGAATTCTGAAGTTGATTCAAAGTCCAGTGAGAAAAGAAGACTTCCAAGAATTTCAGCATAAAGATCCACCTACAAAAAAATGTTAATTTGCCTTCTAAAAGTTTTTTTTTTTAATTAGTATCAAGTTAATGGAAACCTATATATATACATGTGTGTGTATATATATATGTGTGTGTGTGTGTGTGTGTGTGTGTGTGTGGTTTTGACTAATATAGATGAGTTTATGTCCCCCAACGTCTCAGGAAATTCATATACGACCTTGAGAGAAGGATTCAAGAGGGAGGGTATCAGTAAAGCCCCATACCAATGACTTTTCATGATCCCATTTGGAGTTTTTTTGGCAAAGATACTGGAGTGCTGTGCCATTCCCTTCTCCAGCTCATTTTACAGATGAGGAACAGAGGTAAATATGGTTAAGGGACATGTCCAAAGTCACATAACTTGTAAGCATCTTTGACCAGATTTGAATTAGGAAGATATGTTTTCTTGACTCCAGGTTTGGTATCCCATTCTGTACCATCTAGTTGTCTGCATTTTGATATTACCTTCAATATTTTTTTAATAGACGAGTGATTTCATTCCTACAGAGAAATCCCACTGAGGAAACACCCCTATCAATGCTGAAAAGCCCTTGCTCTCACAGTAGTGCCTGAGGCACAGAGAAATTAAGTGACTTCCCAAGGATCATACAAACATTGTGGGTCAGAGTTAGAACCTGCCCCCAGGGCTTCTTAATTCAGGCCAACCTTCTCTCCAATATGCAAAGCTCTCTCTAACCTTCAACATATAAGGCATTAAGTATTTTAAAACTTACAGCTTATACAGGAAGTAAATTTAAGAAGCATGCCAAGGTTGTCAGATTGTCCCCATGTTGCCAGATTCAATTTATACAATTTACATATAAATTTGTCAACTTGATCTATGACAATCATCAGCAATTCCCCAGCAGCCTCAAGTGCACAATGATAATGAAATGAAAACATTTACAAGTTTACCACAAGGAGAAACCCTGATGCTTTTTTTTTCTATTAGATTATTCGTTTATCTACCAAAATTTATTGTTGAATATTGATTCACTGAAAACTTCAACCAGAATTGCCATGGCACCTAACTTTTTACAGATTGAAACATACCCAGAAAGGGAGCTGTTACCAGGACTTGGGTTCAAAAATAGACTTTTATAGAAGGTATGTTTAGAGACAAGATCTACTAAATAATCTACTATCCTGTACGTAAATAAATCCTATATATCCTGCATTGATATTTTTTGTGAACTTTAATTCATTCAACAAAAATTGTAATGCCTACTCTCTATGAAACCTTTTATTCAAAGATTAGGGAAAAATTAAAGTGAAATAAAGAGTAAGACCTGTTTTCATGGAATCAGGGGAATATACAAGTAGTTTTAATACAAGGGAATATCCAAGTAGTTATAATATAACACAAGAAATCTACCAGAAATATAACCAAAAAAATAAAAAAAAAATGGTATATGAGGTCCTGGAAGGAAAAGTTTATCACTGATTGGAGGCATCAAGGAAACATTCTTAAAGGAGGCAGCACTGAGCTGTTAGGTAAACTACTTCTATCTTATTGTTGACATTTTCCCCAATCATATCGGGCAATGATTTCAACTTCTCCTAAGCCTTATTCTTCACTATTAACTACTGTCACAACAAATAATTAGTGTGTTGTGCAGTATTACACAGTTGCCAAATTAAGTCAATAAAATGAATTTGAGCCATGATGAAAGCAATCATTAACTATAGATGGACTTGAATATTGCACTGAGATAATAGATTTTGCCAGGAAACAATTTACTTTAGGGATGGGGAGAGGAGAGACCTTGAGATTTATAAAATTCTTATTTAAACCTACCTTTAAAATGATGGAAAGAGTTTCTTTCCCAGAATATTCATGTGAAATATTTTCTAATTAAGGGAATTGTTTTGTTTGTCTCAAGTGAATTATTTTTCAATTAGAGGAGGTGAGACCAAGGGCAAAACTGACTTCCCTTTCCTTCGACCAGTGATAAATCTCTTTACCTACCCTTGAAGCAACTTTGTGGGTATTGCAGAACATCATGAAGATGATGAGTTAAAGGTAGATAGAGCTCTTGCAATATAAGTGCTTTTTCCAAAGCCACATGACACATTAGTGGCTAGAGCTAGAAAGAGGATTGTGGATGCCTAGCTCTTCCTCAGCAAATCTAATCACAATTCCTCCCCCTTCCCCATTCCCTAGGTATTTTTAAATGGTAAAAAACTTAAGCATATAATGCACACTTCTCATAGAAAGATGATAGATAGATGTATAGATAGAATGATAGATGAAGGTATAAATAGATTATAGGTAAGTGATCAAGTGAATGGATGAATTAGTAAATAGATTGGTTAACAAACCAATAGATGTCTATATATAAATTAATAAATAGATATATGACTATAAGATATAAAATTAAAATATGTAAATAAAAAGGTGTCTGTGTATGAATTAAATAATAAATATCTATCAGTGATTAATTAACAGCTAAGAAAAATAGATAAATTGATAAATATTCTTTCCTATAGTTATAAAATTTCTAATCCTTAATGGAAAAAATGGAGATTTATAACTACTTAAGGCACCATATATCACAACAATATGCATACTAACCTAGGTCTTGAAGTGCAGGGTAGAATGATAGTCAAGGCCTTCTTAGAAATTACTTTAATTTCATTCCACTTTTATTTGAGATAATGCAGACCCAGACTCTAATTGCAGGATTGTACAACCTTGCTACAAAATTTTAGGCAATCCACATTGTCTCTCTAAATCTTTCTCTAAAAAATAACAAGTTGAACAAAAGTTTCTCAAGAAAATCTCCTCTTTGAATCTATGATCTTATTCTGTTCCTCTTACTTACTTTCCAACCTTGCTTCCTCTCCCCTACCCTCTCTTCACTTCCCATCCTCTCCTCTGGTATTTACAGGCAATGCTTAGGAAAGAAAGGAAGGACCATCAGGAAGGAATTAAAAAATGTTGACTCCAGACTCAAAAGTTCTAGGGACAAATCCTACCTGTGATACATATTAGTTGTATGGGCCCTCTCCAGACCTCAGTTCCTTTATATATAAAATTAGGGAGATGAACTTAACAGACTCTAAGGTCCCTCCAAACTTTAGAACTAGAAAACTATGACTCATTCTACCTCATGCCTTTGAGAATTGTAATGAGTTGTCCTAACTTTCAAAAAATATCCTAAAATAGCAAATTTAATATTCCTATTCATAATATATCAATATTGTATATCAGACTAATATAAACCATGATTAACCTTCCTAATTTTCCTGCAAATGGGCAAAGAATGCTTGTCCTTTCATGTACTGGCTCTCACAATCCCAGTAGTGATTAAGTATAATACATATGACCTTTCTCTGACTGAGTTTCCCAGGCCATACTACAAGTAGGGTCTCAAATCAAGAGAATGAAGGAAGCTGGAGAGGGAGGGACTGCCATAGGTATTTCAAGGATTTCTCCTAACTATATAGTAGTGTTTTCCACAATTACACTACTCTTTGCTATGACCTCAAAGCAGCAGAAAAAAAATGTTGAAATTAGTATCTAACAAATCACATAAAGTTCTCTGTTAAAACTAGACAGAAGCCCAATTCAATGAAACTCCCTCCTTATAAAAATCATTCAAATGTATATATAAATAGTTATTAAGTCATTTCTCAAATCCTTAACCCCAAATTGAGTAACCCTGTATGCTGTCTTCACAGAACTTACTTTATGTCACTAAAATGTCTTCAATGAAGACACCCTACCAGAGATTCCACATGCTCCTCTTGAAATATAAAGGCAAAATATTACTTTTTTTAGTCTGACATTTTAAATATACATGCATGCAAGAAATACACATAAGGAAAATGAACTACATTTTAGTTAATGCATTGAGAACTATGACTCCAAAAAATGTCAAATTAATTTGTAATAAAAATTCAATCATTTGGATATTTTCAAATGTCTACTATTTGACATCATATAATCAAATATTTTCTCATTTCACTGAATTGTGTATTTATTTTTCCTCTAGATATTTTGTAATTCTATTAATTTTTCCTTTTCTAGATATCCATTTACAAGCTTTCCATTTTTCTTTTTTATTGATTTTTCTTACTTAAATGTATTTTTTTCCAATGTCAACATTTATTTTTATTAGATTTTTGATTTCCAATCATTTCTCTCTCCCTCACCCTTACTCAAGATAGTAAACAATCTGATATAGGTTATACATATGCAATCATATGAACCATTTCCACATTACTTGTGTTGTAAAAAAAAAATCAGAACAAAAAGGAAAAAGCAGGAGAAAGAAAAAACAAAAACAAAAAAGTAAAAATAACTATACTTTGGTCCACAGTCAGACTCCATAGTTCTTTTCTCTAGCATTTTCCATCATGAGTCTTTTGGCTTAGATCATGTATTGTGGAGAAGAGCTAAGTCTATCAAAATTGATCATCATACAATGTTGCTATTCTGTGAACAATATTTCCTGATTCTGCTCATTTCACTCAGTTCATGTGAATCTTCCCAGGTTTTTTCTGAAATCTGCCTGCACATTATTTCTTATAGAACAATAGCATTCCATTACATTCATCTATGACTATTTGTTTTTAAATCTGAGAATGATTTTTGTACAAATATATTCTTTTATCATTCCAGGTTTTCCTCCCTATATGGTACAAAATGACTAATATACATTATATTTTGTTCTTGCAAAACACTGCTAATATTATTTTTTTCTGTATTCTTTTGACTCGTCTTCAGTTCAATTCAGTCCAATTTAATGAACATTATTAAAATATCTACTGTTATCAGTTCACAGTACTCTATTAGGCACCCAAATTAAGAAAGATATAAAAAAGAGCATTGCAATTCCTGTATTCAAGAAGCTTCCAGTATGAAAATGGAATTTATATTTCATAACCAAGTAGAAGTTGTAGTCTTTATTATAGGCTCTGTACACATATGTACACATCCTGTTTCTTTACATATATTCAAGCTGATCCTCATCCTATTTTAAAAGGACCTTCATTATTGCTTGTAATTTAAAAACAAACAAACAAACAAACAAACAAAAACTAGATCTGTAATTTCCTTAGTGCAGACTACTTCTGTTCTGGTCTGCTCCTAATTCAGCCTTATTAGTTTATGTTTGATATTGTAGTGAAATAAGAATCCCATTGGTCTTTCAAAGATCAACCAAAGGACATTTATTTAGCCATAACAGGAGAAGAATATTCAATAGGAATATTCACTGAGGAGGGACCCAGCTAATATAGCTGAGTGAACCTGTCTTGCCTGAGCTGCCCATCATGGTCAACCAGTTAAGGATCTGAAGGCACTTAAAGTTTCTCAAGGCTGTTTTGTCCTCAGACAAGCAGGAAGGGATTTCAACAGCTTCATCCTTTGGTTCTATGAGTCAATCAAGTCCCTTGGATAGTTTTAATACAGTACTTCTTAAGGAAGAGCTAACCTTATTTGATTAAGGAAGGGAGTTAAAATATGTCTTCTACTACAACTAGGAGTGAGAAAATCCCTTCTAGTAATGAATGTTTTGTCACCTGCTTTGAAATTTTTAAGTATTAAAGAGATGTCTAGGACATGGAGAGTTTAGTGATTTGCTTAGAGTCACATGGTCAATATATGAATTGAAACCCATGTCCTCCTGACTTTGAGATTAGATCTACAATGTGATTCATAATAATGAATGACTTAGAGAAACTGGATGCATATCCTGCCTCTGAGATTATTGGGTCTCAGTTTTCACATCTACATCATCTGCACTTCCAAAGGACTACAAACCCTCTTTGCAAAATATTAGAATAAATTCATTCAGGTCAAATGGCTCCATATGCTTGATTTAAAAAAAAAAAAGCTCTTGCTCTTTCTTTCTCAATTTCTGTTTTTTCATACACACACACTCATACTATACACACATGAGTATATAATTTTGTCCTTCATTTTTAAAATAAACTATATATATGTATACATATATATTTAAACCAAGTATATAAGTATATATACATACATATAATCAATTTTAAACATACACATATATGGAATCAATTTTATATTTTATATATATAGCCCTAGAACATGTTCAATAATGCATCTAAATATTATTTAGCTTTGCTTTGCCCCTTAGACAACAAGAACACTTACACCCTGAAAACTGCCCTACAAATAAAGTGATCATGAGAAATGAAAGGAATTATCATTATGAATGACAGGAGCCTCCTAAGCAGTCAAGAGGAAGCCTCCTAAAGCATCAGTATTCATACCAAAAACACCAATTTGATAGGCCCACCAACAAGTAGTGGAGGCCTCCCTACAGTGTTGACAAATACAATTGGCACAGCTTCTGTGAAAACATAATGAAAGCTTTAAAAAGAGGCAGAGGGAAAGTCTGTAATGATAGCATTCGGGGTTTATTGCCTACCAATAAAAATAATCACCTGCTCTGCCTGAAATGCTGTGGCTGACAGAGCTATAAAGCCTCCATATGACTTTTCACTGTGAAGCCTAATTGAGTGTTGTCCAGAGAGTGGATGTAAAGTCTTGCCTGTTCATTGTGGTTTGTAAGAGCAACTGCTGTGATTTATCAGAGAAAATGTTCTTATCTATTAGCCAATATTTGCTCAGGAGCCATGCTGAGAATAGCAACATAGGAGAACACCTGGGAGTGTAGCAGGTGCTATCCTGGGGATGATTTTGGAACAGCTCTTTGCCTGGGACTCTACATTGACCAGGGGATAATGTTATTCTGGGAGTCAGGAAAACCGAAGTTCAAATGTGGCCCCAGATATTTACTAGCTATGATAATTCTATCCAAGTCATTCAACTGTTCAGCCTCAGTTTCCTCATTTGTAAAAGGTAGAGTATAGTATCCTATACCCTCACGGTATTTTTTTTTTTGAAGATCAAATGAGATTACATATATCAAGTGCTTTATAAATCTTAGGAGAAAAAAATGGGGAAAAACAAATCATAAATTTTAATTTTTGTATTTTCATATCTAAATTTAAATTTATGCATTTAAAATTATTATTATGAAAAGGAACCAGACTGCCAAAGTAGTTTATGGCACAATTTTTTTTAAGAATCTATGCCTTATCATTCCAATAGACTTGTGATAGAAAAAAAATCTGCTTCAAGAGAAAGAACTATGATGTGGATCAAAGCATAGTATTTTCACCTTTTTGTGGTGGTTGTTTGTTTTCTTGGATTTTTTTCTTTCTCTTTTTCCCCCCTTTGATCTGTTTTTTCATGCACAGCATGACAAAAATGGATGTTTAGAAGAATTGCATGTTTAACCTATTTTGGATTGCTTGTCTCTAAGGAGAGAGAGAGAGAAATTTGGAACACAAGGTTTTGCAAAGGTGAATGCTGAAAACTATCTTTACAAGTATTAGGACAAATTTAAAAAAAAAAACTTATGTAAGAAAAAAGAATACACGCCTAAAAGATGACATATTTTATAACCCTAACACCAGATAGGCAATGGAGTCCAAACTCAGTCCTGTTCTCAGTGGTAAAGGGCAAATAACCAAAGACTCAAACATGTAATAGGTATCTTTTCACAGAGATTTAAGGGGGAAAGGACATTCTGTCATTCTTATGCCCATTTGGTCCCAGCAAAGTATCTAAAACTTTATGGTAAATTAATGAGTTGTATTATCAATTGCCAGAATATAAGACTATATGATTGTTGTGCTAGTCAATGTTTAACAATAGACCCTCCAGGAGAAAAAAAATTACTCAGCTCATATTTTAAA
Source organism: Myrmecobius fasciatus (assembly GCA_023553655.1). NCBI lineage: Eukaryota > Metazoa > Chordata > Mammalia > Dasyuromorphia > Myrmecobiidae > Myrmecobius > Myrmecobius fasciatus. Next base: position 125,036 of record JAJPUD010001637.1, on the reverse strand, counting down.
GTTTAATCTGCACTATTAATATTTTCCCCATCACTTTCTTCAGTCTAGACAATTTATAAAACAATAAATCAAACCCCGATTTGCAGCACTTGCTAATTTCTGAGATATAACTGCTTACACTGAAAATTTAACAATTGGCTTGCCTAAGCCAGTTTTGAGCTGGCTCCAACACATCCCTTGACTATGTGTTGGAGGTTTTATGTTTTGTTTTATTTTCTATAAAAGCATCAAGAATATTTTATATGACACATAAGTGACAACTCATGAATAAATGGGACATCAGAGGTTATCTAGTTCAATTATTTTGGAGATAAGGGAACAGAGGCCTGGTAAGGGAGGCAGAAGATAAATCACCTGCCCAAGGTATCACAGATGTTAAGCAAAGCATCAGAGTTGAGAGTTGAACCAATATCCTTTGCTTTAGAGTCAGTACTTTTTCTCCTGTACCACGCTGCTTCTCAATCTATCTATGTTTAAGAAAGAAAGACTCATATGGGTTTCTGGTTGCCTTAAATGGAGCAATGTCCAAAATCCCAATGCAATCAAGGTTGTAGTAACAGTCCACTTAACTGCCCCTTTGTCATACTCTTGAGCAATCAAGGATAGGTACAATCTTCATTATTTCCATCATGGAAGAGAATTTGCTTTTCTCCTGCTCTGAGCTATGAAGACGCTGTTAGTAGCATTATTCACCTTCTCACAGGAAAACTGGTCTAACTACAAGCAAGAGCTGATATTGTGGTGAGAATGGTCTGTCTCTTGATCACATAGAGATAAGTTTCTAAGAAGCATCTTATAATACTTTGAGGAGGAACTCAAGCTCATTTCTTTTTTGAATCCTCTACATGGACTTCAGAATGTGTGATTTCATTAGCATGGATACAATATTCACTAATGAAGATTTCAACCATCTCCTTAATAGATAAGCCCCCCCCCCAAATTATTGCCAACTTTCTGGTGCTAAGTTTTGTTGCTGTTGTTATTGTTTGTTCTTTATTCTCAAAGAAGGCCATGGCATTAGGGAGGTGATATCATGACATGCAAGTCAATTAGATTTAAATGAGGGAAACCGTACAAGGTCACCTGCCTCATTTTCCCCTCCAGAGCCATCTAGGTCCAGTGGCCAGATATACATCAGTAACACTGGAGATGACCTTAGATGCAATGGGAGACCTTGGGCTTTTTAAGGTCTTCAATAGGAGCTGGTAAATCTTACTGAACTTTTGTCTGCTCCTTAGATAACAAACATACATTTCCATTCAGGCCTGGATTTGAAGTCATTTCTGGCTGAATAAGGTCTTTAGGAGCTTGTGCCAAAGCTCTAAAATTTGATGATTTCCAGGATACAATGAAGCAGCAAAGAAGAACTTTTTTTTTTGGGGGGGAGGAAGGTCTAGAGAATAAGTGGAGAGGTATTAGGGACCTGACTCTTAATTTTTATAAGTTCTTTTGATATGTTTATGAATTTATCATTAAGTAGCAAAAAAAAAACCATAGTTCTAGAACTCTGCTCTTAGCTGACATTTATTCTGCTAACACATGAATTGGGTAGATCAACCACCATCCTCAATTCTATGCTCCTCAAAAGTAATATATGGTGATGGTCAACTAGGATAGACTTAACTTTTCTCAGCAATACAGGAATCCAAGACAGTTCTAAAAGACTTGTGATAGAAAATGCCATCCACATCCAGAGTAAGAACTGCAGAGTCTGAATGCACTTCGAAGCATATTATTTTCATTTTTTTGTTTGTTTTTTCTTTCTTGTGATTTTTCCCTGTTGTTCTCATTCTTCTTTCACATCAACACTAAAATGGAAATATGTTTAAAATGATTGTATATGTATAACCTATATTGGATTATTTGCTGTTTGGAGAGGGAGAAAATTTGCAGATCAAAATCTCTTGAAATAAATCTTGAAAACTATCCTTACATATAATTGAAAAAAAACTATTAAATAAAAAATAGTAATACATAAGAGGAAAGGTTCATAGAACTAGGGATGGAAGATAACTTTGGCATTAATCTGGTTAAACTTTCTCATCTTACAGATAAGGAAACTAAGATCCATGAAGGATAAATGTTTATTTGCCAAAGGTCATAGAGGTACAAAATTAAAGAGCTAAGATAGGAAATTAGATTCTTTCTAGTGTGCTAATACTTACCTAACTCACAAGGTTCTGTGAGGATAATAGAATTTAGGTTCACCAAGTACTTTGATATCTACATTGGAAAAATTCTATTTAAAATGCTACTGAAATTCACACTGCATAAAATGTTCCTGTTTCTTTTTCTTGTGCTAAGTAACAGCATCAAATATGAATAACACTTTCCCTCAGGGATAAACTAGGTCATATCAGACAACAAGCTACATAGAAATGACACAAGAACACAAGAATTAATGCACTCACAATCAAATCACTTCCCATTCTGGGCCTTATTTCTTTCTACTCTAAAGTGAGGAGGTAAAACTAGATGGCCTTGAAGATACCTTCCAAACCTAAGATTCTATTACGAGATGAATTATACCACAAACATAATAATATTGGTCTAAAATCAAGTATGTAAAATTAGTGAATTTGGAACAGATCTGTATATTCTTTAATAATTTTCTGAGAGAAGGGGAAACAGAATAATTCTCCTGCTGAGCGATCATTGACTTATTAAAGAATTCATTGGGCTTTAGATCATCAACTAAGAAATAATTATAGTTCTTGGTAGCTCTAGGTTGCCATTCCAAAACTGCAGATGATTCAGAGCAGATTTTATGAACTGATTATCTGGTTTTGTGCACAATGCAGATAGGATCTTCCAGAATCCATCTTGAAATCATCAAAGTAAGCAGGAGCTCAAATTATTAAAATTGCTTCTCCTTATCCATATAAGACAGCATTTAAGAAACATCTATCTATATTCAAAGTGGAAGGAGACCACCTACATGGGCTTTAAATATTTTCTGTTGTTGTTTAGTTG
>JAJPUD010001637.1:101105-122053 GCA_023553655.1 Myrmecobius fasciatus | reverse complement strand
AGCACTCTATCCACTGTACCATCTAACTGCCCCTTAAATAAATGATAAAGTATTAGTTTAGTGATGTGGGACCTTGCCTCCACTGTAGAGATCATAGCCCTGTCCACACCTGAGTAGGCCCTTATGAGTTGCAGTAACTGAAAATACTAAGAGATAAAGAGATGGACAGACAAATAAACAAATGGACATACAGAAAGAGAGAGGGGAAAAAAGGGAGAAGAGGATTATAATACATTGTCACCGAATGAAATCATTCCAAGTCTTCTTGTTGTACTACATAAACCTAGCTTTGGTCACCTCTGTACTTATTATGACATGGGAGATATATAGTGCCATGGGTTGAGAATGTCCTATGGCACTTTGTGGCTCTACACTAATGGGTCAGGTAGCTTTAAATACTTTCCATTTATATACCTTGTACAGAGCTTTTATGCCAGGTGAATAGACCTCATTACCCTTTACTGGATCATTTAATGGAAACTTGTTAACTTTTCTCTTTTATGTTCTGTAAGGATTGAGGCTAACCCACAGGAAATTAATAGCTCCAAATGTACAGCAATTCCCATATGAAACTACAGAACATTAAGAATATTTTGAAGGGACAAGTGCCCCAGGTAGAGCCTCTGACAAGCTGTTCCTTCAATTAGTGGCCTCACACTTAGATGGCAGGTGGCCTACTGTGCTTAGTTCAAAAGGAACTTTTAGCATTAAGACTAAAGAGATGGAAAATTAGAAGGTGTTTAGAATCATGTTCATCCTTGGCTGGGAAGCCTGGAAAATTCACAAGTGAAATATGAACCTGTCTTTGCTCTCAAAAAGGGGCCTACCAGCACAGGCAATCATCTGGACTGATTTTTGGAATGCTAGCTCAGAAAGGTCACCTCTGCTGGCCACTTTCTCATAAGACATGGCACTGTGACATTTGCATTTCAACCTTATGTCTACGGAATGGCACTCGCTAGGTTTGGAATGACACATCTGAGTATGATGGATGCAGATTTTTATCCAATTGGTTTGACTAAAGCTGAGCAGTTCTTAAAGGTTATTTTTAAACACTTGCTAAAAATTCCTAAAGGAGAAAACATGAAGAACATGTTAGTAGAATAATTCTAATAGCTCTGCAAAATCACTCCAACCAAGTAGAGTTCAACCAGCTGCTGGATACTTGAGTGACCTGTACCATAACAGAGTATACTTTTTTTTTTGGCTGAGGCATTTGGGGTTAAGTGATTTGCCCAAAGTCACAATGTTAAGTGTCTGAGATCAGATTTGATCTCAGGTCCCACTGTACCACGTAGCTGCTCCCACAGTATACCTTTTACCCCAAGGATTTAGCACTGGCCCAGACACTGGCATATGGGTCTAAGCTAGAGATAGTCACAGAGCCTAATATAATACTGGAATTCCCATGAGAACAAAGGCTAAATGATACCAATAATCAATATTCATGAGGCATCTTACAGATAAAAAACAATTCTTATATTTTATCTCTTGATGTTCAGAACTTAAAGGTAATGGTATAGTTTATTTTGGTCTCCACTTTACTGATTAAGAAATTGAATCTCAGAAAGATTAACTAACTTTTCCAAGGAAATAGGATTCATATATTAATGGAGCAAGAATTTGAATTTAAGTAAGCTGATTTCAACTTCAGTACTCTTTTATTAGATTAAAATTATTACATGAGGGGCAGCTAAGTGAAACAGGGGATAGAGCACCAGATCTAGAGTTAGGAGGAGGACTTAAGTTAAAATTCATCCACAGACACTTGACATTTATTTGCTGCATGACTTTCAGCAGGTCACTAAACCTCAATTGCCTTGCCAACTCTCTCTCTCTCTCTCTCTCTCTCTCTCTCTCTCTCTCTTTCTCTCTCTCTTTCTCTCTCTTTCTCTCTCTCTCTCTCTCTCTCTCTCTCTTTTTCTTTCTCTCTCACATACACACATATACACATAATAACAAAATTAATATATGAAGTTCCAGGAGACTTAAGTATTTTGTTATATTGTCTCTGATGTTTTAATAGTCTGAAGAAATATCATTAAAAGGATTCATTCATTTGTAATCTGCTGACTAGATGAAGGTCAATACAATATTTAAACAACTTTTGGATTAATCTGCTAAAGATTAGAATAAAGATGTCTTCTGTGAAAGAGATAAAGTAAGAGATATAGTAATCAGCACTTTGGCAAGTCCTGGAAAATTATTTATGTTACTTTTGAAATAATGACAAAAATCAATTGCAAAATAAGATTTTATATAATTTAAATTCATTAATCATTGGTTTAAAAAGTTATGAAAGTATAATTAATCTTCTGGATATTTTGGTGACATCGATTTCATCCTAACAGCACCAAACCAATTAAATACCATGTAAAGCTCATCACTAAATTAGCTTTATTCAAAAATTCTCTGGATCATAATGCAAAGTGGATAATGAATTTTGCTGAGTTAACCAAACTTGTTTTGTATTTAGTTGTTTAGTTTCTGAGTTTAACAATGTCACTAAGTCCTTTTTGCCTCACCTAAACAAAACATGCAGCTGCTTTGGACCTCAGTTTCTTCAGTTATAAAATGAATGAGCCAGATTACACAGCCTCAAAGTTGCCTTCTAATTCTTAATCTATGTTCCTATGATCCTCCAGGTTGGAAAAATTCTTCTGAAAATTAGAATTTAAGAAAGTCTTTTGATTAAGATATTCTCATTTCTTTTTGTTGGAATAAATAGTTGGAAAAAGTGTTATAGCAGTTCTCAGAGCAGAGCATGATTATAAATGAACAGCTATATAACTATTGTTCACTGAAATTAGTGATAAAACATTGTCATTAAAAGATGTTGAATGGAACTGACTTGCAAAATTTTACAGAGAGGGAGGAAAAAAAGGGACCGAGAGAAAAAAAGAGATAGCGTGAGAGAGAGAGAGAGGAAAAAAAAGAGAGAGAAGATGCAAATATATCTTTTTTTATATGCAAAATATCTTTTTTTCTTAATTAAGCTTCCTTAGCTGAATAATACATGACCAAAATTACAACTACAAAAAAGAAGAAACCTGGATAGTTTTAAGGGAGTTAGAGAAGCCTCCTGAGGGAGAGAAGAGAATGGGATATTTTATGGAGAAAGTAGAAGGAAGAAATGAATGAATGAGTGAAAGGAGAAAGATGTAGATTTCTATTCAAATATTGTTAGAACTGCATAGATTCTAAGATAACTTATGATTCTGATATCCCCTTAATTCTTCTTTGTCTGACTGTGATAACTCAGTGATAACTCTGGGCTGAAAAAGGCAAAACCATGCTTTGAAAGGAGATTTGTTGGTTTTCAACCATATCAGTGATCTCCAACCCTTTATGATTTCATTTGGGGTTTTCTTGACAAAGATACTGAAGTGGCTTATCACTTCCTTCTCCAACTCATTTTACAGATGAGGAAACTGTTACAGGACCCTGGTTAAGTAATTTGCCTACAGTCATATACTTAGAGTGTCTGGGACTAGATTTGAACTCACAAAGAATAAGCCTTCCTAATTTAAGGCCTAGCACTCACTCTATCCTCCAACTGACCTACCTGCCCTTAAAAGGGAATAGAAACAGTAAATAACTATGGTGGATACTTATTGGAATGATACTATCATATAGAGCTTTTAAAGTCTGGAATATGTTTTATACATATTATTTCAATTGATCTTCAAAAATCCCTGTAAGGCAAATACTGCAGAAATTATCATCATTTTATAAATGAGGAAAATGAATAGTTTAAAGGCTTTGCCAGTGGTCACCCAACTTGTGAGTTTAAAAGGCAAGACTTAAGTGACAAATATTTCTCACTCCAAGTCCGGAAGATTATCCTTGATATATATGACACCATCCTACACTATTCTATCTTTTAAAAAATAATTCAATCTTTGAAAATATTAAAATCTACTTTCTTTTAAAATATTTTAGATAGGGACAGCTAGTTGATGTGGTGGATAGAGCACCAGCCCTGAAGTCAGGAGGATCTGAGTTCAAATGTGGTCTCAGACACTTAGCACTTCCTAGCTGTGCAACCCTGGGGAAATCACTTAACCCCAATTGCCTCAGCAAACATATATAAGATATGTCCCCAATTAGCACACATTTGTATAGTTTTTTTTTCATCTTCACCCCTTTTTCTGGCTACATATTTACAAATAATAAGAAGGACAAGGGGAGGGGAGGGGAAAGGACACTATGGTCAAATATTTGGATATGTTTAACTTTATAATGTATGTGTATAGGGTGTATGGGGAAGAAGGTATACACACAGTCCAAGTTACTTTTCCATTTTGGAGATAAACATAAGGGGCATGCCTTTACCAATATTAAATTTACTAAAATATCTAGGTCTTCTGTCATCCCAACAGGCTCAGAGAATTTTATTCCTGAATTTCAGTTGTGTACATAGGGCTCTGAAAGAATCCTCTAGTGCCCAACTGTGCCATAGTGCATGAATACCCCTGCTCCTTACATTATAAACTCTTCCAGTGCAGGGGCTGTATCTACTAACCATGAAAATTATCATAGGCCTACAAGTCCCAGGCACCAAAGAAATTAGATTGAATCTAAAAAAGTCATATTCTGGAACCTGAAAAAAAATTCATTAAATTTAAGATCAATAAATTACTGATACTCATTTTATTGAAATGCTGTGGGTTCTGGCACCAACCAAATATTCCAAAGAAGGAAAGACTGGGCTGAGGAGTTTTAATATGGGCAGATTTAGAACAGAAATCCGAATCTGGAAATATGCAGTCATGCTCAAGGGAAATGAGTCTGAAGACAGGTCTGTTACTTGGAGTTCAGTCACTAAGGAGAAAAAAGAAAAAAAAAAGTATAAACAAAAGGGCCAGAGGAAGGTCCAGTTATAAGACAGCTGACTGGTCGGGATACAAATAGAAGATGGTTATTGAAGTGAAAAACATAAGGCAGGTATTTGGAGAACGAAACACAGACACTGGAGTTCAGTGGCAGAAAGTTCAAACCTCCAAAGACTGATAACATTAATACTTCATATTTGTGGATTAATTTAAATTTTGCAAGGTGATTTTCTCCTACGATTTTATAAAGCAAGAAGCATAATCAATTATTATTCCTATTTACATTGAAAAAACTAAGACAGATTAAGCTATGCAATTTGGACAAAGTCATACAGTAAATGTCAGAGATAGGAATTAAATACAGCATGTAAGATCATAGGATCATGTAGATAACACTGGACAGAACTTCAATCACCTAGTAAACTGAGGTCCAGGAGGTTGAGATTTAACCAAGTTTGAACAAGTAGCAAATATTAGAATTAGTATTTAAACTCAGGTAGATATAGTCTGAAACAGTCAACTGATTTCTATTTGAATTACCATGTTTACTATTGCTTTTTTTCAGGAATTAAATCTATGGTTTATAGACCATATATAGGGAACTCTCAAAGTAAAAACTCTCCTAAGCATACAAATTGACAACAGATCAGGGAAAAATCAATGTTGTCTGCTTTGGTCAGGGAAACTTTCATAGGGAAAGCAATTTTTTAAATTCAAGGACTTGAAGGAAGAGAAAGAGATAAATAAAGAGGAAGTTGGGAAAGCTTTTTTGGGAAGAGGGCTAGCTTGAGTATAGCCACAGAGGTAGGAAGACACAAAATATATGCTGGCAACAATGGGTAGACATTTGGCTGGTGTAGAATAAAAAAAAATTAAACCTTGAATTGGCTAAGAACAGTTCCAGTAACACTCTCCTAAGCAGTTTATTCTTCTTTGGGGGAAAAAGCAAAAGGAAATGAGAAAAACAGGACCTTGAAGCTGTTTTGGTTGAATGGCATTACTTCAGACCTATCTCAATTAATTTTACAAACTATGAATATTCAAAATGTTTCCATTTAAACTAAAACTATTTATATTATTTTTAGATTTATTCTAAACAAAATGCCCCTAGTGTACAAAATGACATTAGGAATGTTCAATTAGATGTTTTAAAAATTATCAGTGAAAAGAGGCACTGAGCATAATCTTCTGCACTCCACAAATAATTTAAAAAGTAAAATAATGTGGTTTTTCATTATAGAAAAATGTCTGGAAGCATACCTTCCCCTCCCCTACCCCATCTCTATATTTTTTTCTCTCTCTCTTATACATATATATGATGAGTGTGCATATATCTGTATATGTATGTATATAGATGTATGGATGTGAATACACATATACATTTATATATTTGTTTATTTTCTTACTGACAATTCATGGAATCACAGAATCTCACAAGTTATCTAGTCATCTAGTCCAAACTGTAAGCAAGAAACCTCCCCCTTCTTTTAATTAGTAGGAAGCTTTTCCTATATCAAACCTAAGTCCATCTATCTGCACCTGCCATATAGAATCATTGTTCCTAATTCTGCTTTCTCAGAGCTATTCCTCTTATACCTAATAGATAGATCTTAAAAAACAGTTTGAATTCCTGATCTCCTGTCATGATCTTCTACTCCTATTCTATGTTTCCTCTTCTCCACATTATAGATTTTCACTTTCTTGATTTAATCTTTATGTAGCATAATTTCAAGCCCCTTCAGCATCACCATTATCCTGCTCTGGATGCTTTGCAAAAGGTCTAGAATTGAACATTAAATCTAAAAATCATATCAAAACATAGCAAGATGACTATGGCCTTAATTATAGACATTGTATGTTCCTGTGAGTTTGTTATCTTTAGGGTTTAGCAGGTCACACTATAAACATGTATTGAGTTTGCACATCATTAAAAGATCCATGTGTTTTTCAAATGAACTGTTTTCTATCCACGTCTCCTATATCCTATACTTTCACACCTGTTTTTTTTTAAATCAAAATGACTTTACATTTTTGTCTGTATTGAATTTCATCTCATTTAATTTAGTCCATTTTGTAATCTGCTTTTACTTTGTGAATTACAATTCTTCCATCCAACATATTAGTTAACACTTCAAGCTTCATATCATCCATAAATTTGATAAACAAGTCAGTGGGTCTTCAGTTGCCAAATATTGTTGTTAATACCTCCACAAAATTTCTCACATTTATTCTCATTACTCACAACAATCATCATCAGGTCTTCATCACCTCTCCCCTGGACTATTACATAGTCTCTAATTGGCTTTCCCACCTTTTTCAATCAATCCATCTTCCTTGAAACTTTCAAAATAATTTTCCTTAAACACAGTTTTGAGCATTTTTCTCCCTTCCTCGATAAATTCTTTTTGCCTCTAGGAGTGGGTTGGGATTAAGAAAGTAAGCATTTATCAAGTGCTTACTATTTGCTAGGAACTATGCTAAGCTATCTCATTTCATCCTCACAACAACCCAGTGGATTAGCATGCCCATCTTACAATTGAAGAAACTGAAACAAAAATGAAATGATTTGCCTAGAGCTAATAAGTTTCTGAGGTTATATTTAAATTCAGGTCTTCTTAACTGTACAGGCCTATTACTTTATCCATCATATCATCTAGCTGCATCTAGAACCACAGATGAACTCTTCTTTTTGACTTTTTACAGCTTTTCACAATATAACCCCAATCTGCCTTTTCAATTTTATTATCTACTTCTTCCTTTCCCTTAAATTCTGGTCCAGTTAAACTGGCATCCTTAGTATTCTACTCTTTTGATATTTTATTCCAGCAGCTTTAATATTGGATGTGCCCACTACCTAGAATTCACTGCTTCTCATTATTTCAAATCTCTAACTACTTTAGATTTCTTCTTGATTATACATTCCAATCTAGATTGGAACTTCTTAAGCTGGGATCTCCGAAGTTTGGGTTTTTTAAATATAGATTTTAATGGCCATTTAAATATATTGAATTTCTTGTGTTTTCTATGTGTGTTCTTTTGTTTCTATGGCTTTTATTTTATGTATTTAAAAGCATTATTCTGAGAAAGAATCCATTGGCTTTAACAGACAAATTCCTGGTCTAGGCTCCCTGCTTTTAGAGTGAGATCAATTATTCTCTTAGGGTTTTAGAAGTACCCTTAAGGGGACAACATTGTCTTTCTCTAATATAATGAGTTCCATTCTAGTGTATAATCTCCATTTTTAACTAACAGTGATTACTACCCTAGGTAATAAAATATTACTAGGAGCAGCTAGGTTGCACAGAAGAAGAGCAAGAGTAAACTCTCAATTTAACTAAAATTGATTAATGCCTTTTGAGTGCATCCTAGTTCTGATAGCAGAGCCAGTCAACAATCCAAATCTTCAACAAGGTGTTAGCCAAGCAGAACCAGATATAGAGTGTCTATGAATGTTCTAAATTGGGGAGCAGGGCCTTTCCATAGCATATCATCATGTTTGGGGTTTTTTCTGGAAGTAGCTTCACAGCTTTTTCCATGTGAGGATTGTACCCTATTATAAACATGCTGATAAATATGTATATACATGTGAATATAAGATTATGAATACATAAGTCACATGTTAAGAGGAGCTGCTTTATTTTTTTTCTTTGTGGCTTAAGTATCTAAAAAGATGCATATTAAATACTTTTTCATTCATTCCTTTAAGATGTGAAAAAAGTGTTAAACATTGGAAAACCCCAGACAGATAACTAGAAAAACTCAAATCAGACCTGCCTCCAGACAGCCAACAATCAATATTCATGGCTCTTAAACACACCTTTAGAGCTATCTGGTAGAGTTTCAGACTGCTTTTACAAAAGGGTAGTTAGTAGTGTAGATTGTGTCTGTTACCTAATTATTTCAGGCTCACCTTTTCTGTGAATTGACCTATTTTGGGTAAGATACTAAGCACTGCCCTAGTACATTAGACTACCACCTGGTGGCAGAAGACCTAGACAGATCACAATTCTTCCCCCCAAACCCTTCAATTTCCATCAGAACCACACAGGTATATAGTTTTATCTTTCCCAGAATGTTTTCCACTCCACTGTTAAACCAATTCTATCTAAAAGCAACATCAAGCCTTACATAAACTCCCTTCCTTTCTCACTAAAACTCACTTTCATACCATAGAATGGTGGGACAATTACTCATAATTATACACTATTGTGACATTGTTGATTTCTACTACTCATCACGAAAACATCCACATTCACAATGGGGGGAAAAACTATTGTTTGACTCCACATTGTAGTCATGAATAAACAAGATAGTCTTGACAGAGCTATCTAAATTATTTAAGGAAAACCCCTGACCTTAAAGAATCTAAAATTTCTATGCCCCAATTATATAGTATACTGAAGAAGCTACCTAGGAAGCTACGTTGATTTACTAGAACAAGAAAAGACTTTGACATAATGTTCCCAATAATTGCAAGCCTCCCGGCTAACATGCAGACACTCTAAACAAATGCATCTAAATAGCCCAATGGGACTATTTCTGGGATCTTCAGTAACTGAAGTATGGTGAAATCATTCATCTCCCTTAGCTTATGTTGCTGTAAGGCTGTGACTGGTTAGGCCAGTGTGGAGAACTGTGCTAATGAAACCAAGGTCATTGGTTTGAATCCTAGATACACTAATTTGCTCAGCACTATTCCCTGTTCATAAGCTTCTGCCATATACAAAGAGGACAAGATAAGAGAATATGAATAGACCAACACAAATCCATTCCTGCAGGTAGAAAAAAGTAAAAAAGATATGAATTATTGATCATGGTTTGGCCAGTAGCATTCTATATAAATAATAGAAATATCTTTGGTGTTTTTTGTTTGTTGATTGTTTGTTTTGTTTTTCCAAAATTGTATTTTCCAGGAAGAAAAAAAATCAATAGATCCTATTAATTTATTTTTTTAAAGGTCAATTAAATGAAAAAGAAAATATGTCCTTTCTACATAGTCTAAAATAATGCCTGGAAGCTTACCTGAACAGTTTATTTCTTCATTTATCAATCAATTATGACCAAAGGCAACCACTCTTGCATTCACTTGCAAGACATTTTACATTGTCCTTAATGTCCTTCCTCTGGTATGAAATGGAGGAAGGGGTTGGACTAAATATCTTCTATGGTCCCTACTAACAACAAATCTACTTTTCCATGGTCCTGTGATCTCTCCTAAATGCCATGTCCAAACTACAGAGAAGTAGCTTGTTAACTATAATCTCTATAAAAAATTTTATCTAGTCATGGAAAATGATATTTACAAACCATTTATTATGTACCAAAAATTGAGCTATTTGTTCAGTTTATAATTCAATAAGTTAAAAAATCTGTACTCAAAAGAAGCTTATATTCAATAGGGAAGACAATAAGCACATAAATAAATATATTCAGGATGAATGTAAATGGATTCAAATATATTTTATTTGAATATAGACATATTCAAGGTAGTTAAATTCAAGGTAGTTTAAAAGAGATGGAATGCCAAATACATTTTGTTCAAGTCATGCCTCTGGCATTATGACTTTATCAGCATTTTCTGCTTATATAGGTAACTGCTTTACAATTTAGGCAACATATGGGGGATATTAATGATTGACTTTTGTCAAGCACATTGCTTAGTACTTAGTAGGCTGTTAAATATTTGTTGAATTTGTTGAGAATCCATATCTACAACTTCAAAACAAATGAACATTTTTTAAATTATTAAAACTTTAATTTGTTCAAAATGCAATAAAAAGCAGGTGACAGGCAAGCATAGTCTACAGTATGTCATTAAAGAACTGAGCAGAAGTGATAGAAGGAAATTCACCAGAGAAAAGCACCAGAATAAGGGGGGAGCAGGGAAAGCTAAGGATTTTGGGGCAGATTCCTGTGAAAGCCATTGGGATCCATATAATGTCAAGAGACATAGAGGAAGGCAGTTGCATGCTGAGTAGTCATTCTATAGAACTTATGGTAGAAAATGAACAAGAGGCAACTGGGATGAAAAGATGAGCTATGGATGGCAATCTTCATTTCTGGGTGCATTTCTCACATTTTGACAGATTCTACAGATCCCAACTGCTAGAGTTTCCTCCCTCCATTCCCCCAACTTTGTCTCTGTATCTTCAAGCACCTGTTAATTCTCAGTCTTCTAATTATTAGGGGAAAGATTCAAGAACCAAAAATAGATAAAGTACTGATACAGAAAGAAAGGCAGGTGGAAGGGTGTCTTTGAAGCTCTGTTGGGAAATGCCAAAGAGTCCAGACAGAGGGGGAAATATAGGGAAACAGCTATTCCAAGGAAGAAGGCAGCATATTTATTGTCCTGGAGAGCTGGACAGTGAGACTCCAGATGTGAGAGGGAAGCTAAGAGGAGAGACAACAGTTCCAGGTAACATAGCCTGAGGGATCAGCTCAGGAGCCCTGTTGGTTGTGAGCACCAATTTCCTTTTTGACTCCTTTTGTGGACAATGAGATCCAACAGTACCAGTCTCCCCAACATTCCACACGTGATCTATTTTGTTCACAAAGTAACATTCAGCCTTTACAAACCCAGTGAAATGTTCTGGGATGACATCTCAGGGGTGTATCAACCCTGATGGTCACCCCTGCCTGGGAATTAATGATCCCAACCCAGTCATGACCAAGGAGAACATGGCCACTAGCCGACTCCAACTGAACATTTTTCAAGGTATTTTTTTTGGTTGAGGCAATTGGGGTTAAGTGACTTGCCCAGGGTCACACAGCCAGAAAGTGTTAAGTGTCTGAGTCCAGATTTGAACTCAGGTCCTCCTGACTTCAGGGCTGGTGCTCTATACACTGCGCCACCCTAGCTGCCCCCTCAACTGAACATTTTTCAATGAGTCACTAGCATGACAAGGCTGTCTAAAAAAAAAAAAAATCAGCAGGAGAAACCCAAGCTCGGAAGTTTTCTAGAACAGCACATGTCCTCATCTTTGAATTAAAAAAGGCTGACCATGGAGATAAATACCTCAGTATCTTGATTTGAAGGATAACCATTCTGCAGTTAGATTCTTCAAAAGCTATGTCATCTGAAAAAGTCACACCATGTAAAATTGCAGCTTGCATCAGCTGTAATGTACACTGAACCCTAGAAAAACATCATTTAGCTCTTGAGCTCTTAAGCTAAAGAGAATGATAAACTTTGGAATAGTTGTTGCTGTTTTCATGGTAGAGTCACATTTCATTCAGTTTTTTGATGCCAGTGATTAGATATGTATAAGGAACACAGGAAAGCCCCAAATAATTAGCTTTCTGTATCAAATATGTATTTTAAATTGCTTTTACTAAAAAAAATTCAGCAATAAAATTGTGCCAAAGACTACTGACATTTTAAAGCCTAATCTACTAACCAGGAATGAATTGGTACTTGAGGAAAAGAGGAGAGGTCTTAGTGCACTAATGCCAAGACTATTGAAAGTGGAATTCAATGAGCTGAAAGTGGAATTCAATACTCTCTGTTAAGTATACATGTTTCAATATTTAGTTGACTAAATGTATGTGGCTAGAACTTCATTCATGTATTTTCATTCGGGACATAGCCTGTTACTTAGAATGCTGAGTGTGTAGAAAAGATTTCTAACTTAAATTCTTTACCTCACTGCATGGCGTTTTGCTTTTTTAAATTGGGGAGCAGGCTTAACTGGGCTATGCTGTGTTATGTCTTTCCTAAGACAGACAAAAATCAGAAACAAATACCATAATATACAACGAGTGGGTTTTTTTTTTTTTTGATCCAGGGATAATCCATCTAGCTGATGTTTTTTCTTTCCTCTTCTTGGGTGGTTGGTGGAAAATGGCTATGTATTAGGAAGACAGGCTAATCCTTATCTGTTCTTTTCTATCTAGACTTGGCAGTTTCATCTGTCCATTCATCTGATCACTCATATAGTAGGATATAGCTATATGTATTCTAGCCATCTGAGTTTCTTATGTTCAGAAATGGGAGCCCTGTGGCGCCAGGTTGAAAGTATAGTCATTGAACAAATAAGCAAATGAGTTACAGGGAAAACAACAAATTCCAACTGGCAGGATAACAATTCAGAACAGACAACCGTGCAATGCAACTGACTTCATTTTTCTTTGCCACAGGCCACCACTGCCACATTCCATAGAAATTTTACAAAATGTTATTATTGCAGGTTTAAGTCTCATCTGATTTGGCAGGCAGGGTATATATTTACGCTGATGAAAGAACATTGTCATTAAATACACAAACAGCTGACAGTGCAAGAAGGAAATCCAAACTGGGTCTCCCTTCTCAGTGGAATGACCCTTTCTTGTCAGATAGGAAAAGAATTCTGATCAGACCTTACCAAAAAAAAAAAAAAAAAGAAGAAGAAGAGAGAAGCACATAGATGGCATTTCTCTGATGATTGTCAGGGGGAAAAAAAGATGATGAGAGTAAAATCTAAAAGAAATTCAAGCATGTGCTGACTTTCCCACAGACAAGGACATGTTTATAAACATGGGGCTTGACATATCTAAGAACTCAATGGATCATATAATACTTAGCCATTATCTTTATACATTGCTTTTGATTCATTTTTTGGTCCATGTTGCAGTCAAAAACTTTATCAAGTTTATGTCTTTGGAATTTATCTTAGCTGTTTACCATTTTAATAGCTATCGGTATTTATACAGTGGCAAAATACAGGCTTTTCCACTTTTTGTTAGCACTCAGAGTATCTTTACAAGTTCAGTTAATAGAACTTTGAAAGATATATCCTTCTCTCCTTCCTTACCTTGTTCCCCAAATTTAGACTTGAAGTTCTCTACAAGAGGGGCATTTTTCTCCAGCATTCTTTCCTGCTCATGCTTGCACAGAGAGGACTTACCCCAGAATAAATTCCATCTGCATGTGAAAAAATGCCAAGATAAAGTTTAGAAAAAGCATCTATTAAAACTCTGACATGGGTAGCTGCCCTAGAGGGAAAATAGCATAATTACAATTGTAACTTCAATCATCTAAATATTGTTCTGGAACAACTGTGATTTAGAACTTTTAATAAACTTACTCCTCACCATGTCAATCATGAATCTAAATCATATTTAGCTCAAAAGCAAGTTGGAATCACTTGTGTCATCTATGTCGTACAAAATTATTTTTACCTGATAAAACACTTGTGTATAGAATTACTGTCTGCCAAGAGACCACCTTCATCCAAGAATGACAGGACAACCTTCATACATCCATTTATTTATTTAGATTTATATCACTAAGTCCTGTGGGCAAATGCACAGACAAAAAGCGCATGTGTTTCCTCTCCAGCACTGTTCCCTGTGCCATTCAGGAAAAGACTGTGTTCATAGCTGGGCCTTGTTACCCTATAACACACATAAAACTTTGTCCATTTTCACTTGATTCCAAGGAAGCAATAAAAAGACAAACTTTAATACCAAACAGCAAAATGTTCTTAAAAAACAAACAAACAAAAAAGAACTAAGGAAAGATATTTGCCTTCCCAAAAGAACAAAGAAAATTCAGCATAGGCCCTGATTTAAATCCTTAAGCATACATAGCCAGATCTAATTTTAAAGCTAAAGTGAATTAGCTTCTACCCAATTAAAAAATTAAAATACAATCATAATCTACTTAATGGGAGAAATAGTATGAATACTTTTTATGCCCTGTTCTATCTATATTTGTGTATATGGAAGAGGGGATGGTGCAAGGGAAGAAAAGAGAGACAGCTGACTGAATCTACCACTCTAAGTTACAGAATAGAAAGCACTTTGTAAATTGCTTAGAATGAACTAATTCTTGTCCATTGACAAGGAATTTATAAATCACATCTTCTCCTGTCATTGTTGATGCCAGTTCCAGAAAAAAATGCTCTCTAGGGTGCTCATGTAATGAAGCATGAGCTTCACATCGATGATGCAAGGTAAACCAGACTTTACCATTCATTTCATTTCATTTCAATTTTACAAACATTTATTAAGTGTCTGTATATGCTAGTCAGAAGGAGTATCGTAGGAAGGATAATGGAGGGGTATATGATATGTGTGAGCAGGCTACAATGCATAACTAATAAGAAACTTTGAAGAAGTATTGGCAAAAAAAAAGATGCTAACAGAATAAGATGATGGAAGAGGTAGAAAGACAGGTAACAACCTCACTATGGGTACCTGAATAACTCCCTTTACCTCTCTAAACAACAGAACCTTTTTTTTTAAAAGAGGGAAAACTGAGGCTCAGGAAAGGGAAGAAAGGTGCTTAGGTCAAATGACTAATATGTAGTAGACTCAGGGATAGAATCCAAAATCTTGACTTCTAGAACAGTATTAATATTACTTGGAAGTATATATGGTGTAGTTAAGACAATGTCATTTCAAAAATACCGGTGATACCATTCTCATTATCATGCCACATCCAATTACTTCCTAAAAGCATGGCAGAGAACTGGATAAGATTGCACACATCAGAACACAAGGAAGACAAGGAAACTTCTCTTATCCTTGCCAAAAACTCTAGGTACCGCTCAATGAATGTTAACCATCACACCAATGATTGAAATAGTCTTGGAAAATTCTCAGTATATTAGCTAGAGAGTTTCATGGTTCACAACTACAATCAATTGGGTACCACAGAGACACTCTAGAAAGATAAATGATTTCAAAATTTAATTTGCTCAGGAAAAAATATATTGATGAGGAGGAAACATCTTAACTATATATATTTGATCTATAGAGAAAATATGGAAAATGCAGACCAGATATTGCTAACTGAAGGAGATCGACTACTTCATGAATTTGGAATGGGCACATCACTTTTTTATACTGAAAAATTCCTTTAAGAAAACTGAGCAAATGCGGAAACTTATATAAAAGTATGCTGGTAGTTTGTCAAGTGTAATAAACAAGTCATTAGCTTGCAAGCTTATGTCTATTTAGAATTTTAAGATTTGCAGATAGCTTTCCATCTTCTTTCCCATTTGTTACATACAATTCTTTTAAATAGGTTTGATTATCACTCCCATTTTACAGATGAGGAATCTGATGGATCCTGAGGAATTAGATAATTTGCTGAGGAACAAACAGCTCATAAGTGTCTGAGGGACAAATTAAAGCCTTTCTGACTCCATGTCCAGTGCTCTATTAATTATAACACATTTCAATGTCTTCTCTGGCAAAACTGTTTAATCCAGAAAGGAAAACCCCTTATTTATCATTTTCCATTTATTCAATGCACAAAAACATGGAATCCTAGATACATGGAAGTAGAGAACACTGATGAGCTCCAATCCCACCCCTTCAACTAACAGATGATGAAATTGAAATGTAGAAACATAAATAATTTTTGCCCAATGTCAGAATTAGGAATACAGACAGCTAGGCTAATAGGCTAAAAAATAGCTTTTTACCTTTCACAATAGTGACTCTGATCTCAATAAACATTTGAGGATTTAATAAAGTAATTACTGTATCACTTCAGAATTTTTGTAGAATCACACCTGGAGTTCTAATTTTATTAAATATATATATGTATATATGCATATACCTACCTATACGTATGTATATGTACATGTGTATGTGTGTGTGTTTCCTCTCCTTTACTTGTATCCTAAAATTTCTTAGGGCAGGTAATATGTATCTCTATCTCTATCTGTCTATCTATATGTATGCGTATATATGCACACACAACTATATTCTATAGAATAATAATCACCATTTCAAATATGCCTTCAAGTGTTCAGGATCTATAATCCCCAAACCCCTGACTATTCTACTTCCCAAAAGCTACACCATTAATAGTGGAAAGGTATGGGGAGGTATAGGGAAGAAATAGACTTTGGTATAAAATCAGTCTATTGATTTACTTTCAGACTGTAGTCAATAGTAAAAATGAAGTGTACCCAAAGATGCAACAAAGGACAAGGGTAGATACTTTCAGTCAAGGTGTATGTCTTCACCTATCTATCACTGATTAGGGGTTTAATGGAACCCAAGTTTCCAAAGGTAATGAGTAAATAAGTTAGTAGTAGTAATCCTTCTTTATACATTTTTACATATGTATATACATATACAATAAATTTCATAGAATTGTTGGAGTCATACCTCTTAAGAAGGCAGTATAATATATTGAGATATTCTAACTCCTTTTGATTGTACCAGATGATTGATGAAAAAAAAAGATAAATCTGCCATTGAAGAAGCCAAATTGATAAACATTTGTCAAGTGTTTACTATTGGCCTGGCAATAGTACTGAGGATACATGGACAAGCAAAAACAGTCCCTTTTCACAAGGAGCTCACTATCTTTGATAGAGAGGAAGAGGACAGGATTAGTAGTGAGAACAGCAAGAAGACCAAGGTTACTAGATCACAGAGTACATAGAGGTAGATATAAGAAGAGAAGAAAGTTCAAAAGAACCCATTATAAGAGGAGTACTCTTTTTAAAAGGCCAACGAGAAAATTTTATATTTTATCTTGAAGTAATAGGGAGCACTACAGCTCATTTAATGGGGTATTTAACATGGTCATAATTGTGCTTTAAAAAGATCACTTTGATAACTGAGTGGAGGATAGACTGGGGCAGGATGAAACAAGGCAAAGTCCACAACCAAAAACTATTACAGTGGTCCAGGGATGAAGTGATGGGATTCTATCCCAAAATGATGGCAGTGTTGTTACCCTTACTATTTTATTCTTTTCAGATAAATTGCCTTGAGATAAATTGTTATACTGCTTATTATCCTTTTATATTTAATGTTTTACAGACCATCACAAAATGAATCAAATTCAACTTTTTATAGTTGAATAAAACATTAGAATATATGCTCACTTTCTGGAGGCTTACTAAAAGCATTCTTGGTACAAATCCTATAGCAGACAGACAGCAGGTAAGATATATTCATCTTGTTCACACATGATTTTTATATTTTTATTTATTTTTTAAGTTTTTATGGCTCAATCTAGATGTTGTGCAACAATTTAATCTGTGATAATGCTCTAATCCTAGAACAGTATTCTGGTTGAGTTCTCAAGACTATTTTGAGGTCTGCATTTGTTTTGTGGTGATGTTTACCATTGTCACTTCAATGAAAGAAAGTAAGCATAGTTGTGGTTACTAGGTCACATCTTGCTAAGTAGTTAATAGGTTAAAATTTTTTTACATTTATAATCATGCATTAAGCAGTTTCTACCATTTCCTCACATGATCTAAATTTCATCATTAAATATCTGTTCTTTAAATATAAACCTTTGATAGTGCCTGGTGGCATTGACCAAGTCCTAAACTGCTATTGTAAACGTCTCCATCTCCACAAGAAAATCTTCAGAAATCAGTCGTGTGTTTGATGCTTCTTTGTTAACATAAGCTTGGCAAGATCATGTGGATATTATTCAAGGTAGGCTTTGGGATTTTAGTCATAAATTTTAATAATTTCATCGGAATACAGAGGAAATAAGTGGAGAGAGTAAGACCTATCAGGTATACATACAATCAAAAAAATAATGATTTCTTTCTTAATATTCATAACAATCAGTTGATCAATCAATAAATAAATCTTTATCAAATACCTAGACATGCTATTCATTGTGAATATGGAATGCAAAGAATTAAACAATCCTTACTTTCAAGGAGCTTATATTTTAAAAGAACACAACAATTACACATGTATATATATATATATATAGAATAAAACAAACAAGAATATATACAAATAATTACAAAGTTTTAAATATTAGTATAGTATTACTATTATAGTTATAGTATGCTATATTATATATTATATAGTTATAGTATACTATACTATATCATAGTATATATAATACATAGTATAGTATTACTATTTCAGTATAGTACAAAGTATTAAATATTTTTTATGCATATACTCAGTTGCAGAGACTATAATCAGAGCAATTTTTTTTTTCATTGCAGTGAAGAGTAAATGGTGATTCAGAGCAGTTCAATGACCTGCCTCTGATCATGTAAAGTATATCGAATCTGAACCCAGATCTCCACAATGCTTCCTTGAAGGCAATCTAATATTGTTGTTACTGATCCGGTTAACATCTGACTCTTTTCAGGCTGTAATACATTTCTAAGTTGCCTTTGTATATTAAGTCTGAAGAAGTTGAAGAATGTGAACAATGCGTAGAATCTAAATGCATAATGATTTTAAAATTAGAAGACCACAACTCAAGGCATTTTGAAAAAAAAATGCATTGGAGAAAAATCAACATATCATTGATGTGCCAGAAGAAAATTATAAAAACACTGGAAAGTCAGAAGATGCTTATATTCATAGTCCCTCTAGGCCATTCAATGATAACATGGTATTGGGCAAATCATTTGAACTCCCTGAGTCTGTTTTTATATTAATAACAAAGTTTCTAGCTTTACTTGTCTGCTTCCAAATACTGTTATGAGCAAACTTCTTTGTAAACTTCAGAATGCTACATAAATATGAATTGTTATTGTTGCTGCTACTGCAACTACTATTGATACTACTACTATTACTACTGCTACTATGATACTTGTAAGTTAAAAGTGAGACAGTTCATCAGAGATTTCTTTTTTATGAGAAGAGGTAATTCTCTC
Organism: Myrmecobius fasciatus; assembly: GCA_023553655.1. Taxonomy (NCBI): domain Eukaryota; kingdom Metazoa; phylum Chordata; class Mammalia; order Dasyuromorphia; family Myrmecobiidae; genus Myrmecobius; species Myrmecobius fasciatus. Next base: position 102,624 of record JAJPUD010001637.1, on the reverse strand, counting down.
CTCATCCCTCCCTTCCTAGACTAGTGTGGTGCATGGATTTTTTTTCACTCTTGCATCTTTAATGATTGTACTGTTATATACCATATAACTGGAATAAGAAAATTAAATTGTACATTATTATTATTAAGAAATTTTATTATACTTCTAGTTATACAAATTTTAGAGCAAATGTTTTCTTTTTAACAGATTTTTTATTATAAACTTAACAACCATCAATATAGCCAAACAAAATAAATAAAATCATACAGCAAACAGTAAGTTTCCTACCTCACAGGATTACTATGAGGAAGGCACTTTGTAAAACTTAAAGCACCATAGATGAAAAACTTAAAGCCTATGTGAGGCTGTTATTATTATAAAAAGCAATAGAGTTTGTTTACAGTTTTATGTGTTTTTGCATACATATACATTTTAACAAATTTGAGAGTTGGGAGAGACCTCAGTGGTCATAAAGAAAACTTCTCTCAATGCAGATTGACAGCTGCTCAGTAATTTATAGTTGCCTGAGGATAATGAGAGTTTAAATGATTTGTCCAAAGTCACACACAAAAATATGTCAGAGGGTTCTTCAACATAGGTTTTCATGGCAACTGGGTCAGCTTTTTACTCACTATGCCAAGTTGCCTCTGTCTATGTTTTAATTAATATTTTTATTAATGGGATTTATATAATATATAATGATTTATTAAACACTTTATATGAGTTACACCTCAATTGATCCTCATACTGTAAGTCTTATTATTGTCTCCATTATATTTATGAGAGAAGTTAAATGACTTGTCTAGGTCCATTCATAATATAAGAGAGAATTTGACTTCACATTTTTCACTGTATCATGCTGCTTCTGTGTACATTTTGTCATTTTGAATATAACTGTAATCATTATGGATGTAAAACTAAGAAATTTTGCATTTTTTCCTTGAAAGACTGAGGCTTATTATGGGAGATTATAGGCCCAGAGTCTGCCAAATATTTGGATTTCATGTTCATCTGCATTTTAAAAATGATGGTTGTTTCTATTGATTATCATTGCCAATCTTTTAATAATTGAAAATAAAATAATATGCATATTGTCACCTGTACTGAAAATGATATCATTTAAAAACTCCATAGATGGTGCTATTCATAACAAGATGCTTATAATACCCATGTATTAAATTTTCATGCACTTCTTCAAGAACTTCACATAATGACATATATAGAAGTCAGTAAATGTCTTCTGTAGTTCTGCATGAAATAGCAATCTTATTTGAGAAGTTTTCCATAATTCCAGAAACTCCAATTTGAAGGGGACTTCAGAGGTCATTGAGTTCAACCCATACTTGAACAGGAATCCTTTCTGAAAACTTCCTCAAAAGTGATCATCCAGCTTCTGCTGGAGGACCTCCAGGGTAGGAAACCTATTGCTTCCCAAGGCAGCCCATTCCACTTTTGAGCAGCTCTAATTATGAGGAAGGATTTTTGTTTTGTTTTGTTTTGTTTTGGGGGTTTCCCCCTTACATCAGGCTGAAATTAGCTC
>JAJPUD010001637.1:81913-101095 GCA_023553655.1 Myrmecobius fasciatus | reverse complement strand
TTTTGTGATAAGACCAAAGTATAATGAATTATAGCAAAATTTATAATATTATAGGGATAAGGACTGGACTTGTGATTTTTTGGTATGAGGAAATTAGAGGTAAAAGACTATTTCTACTAATGGAGAGAGAGAGATCTCAACCATCTGTCTAAATTATAGACTTAGTTTCAAAGGGCACTGAAAGATTACCCCAAAGCCATAGAGCAATGATAAGGCAAGAGTAAAATTTGAGATCATGTGCAAAAGCCCTGGGATAAGTGTAGGAGTATGAAAAGACTGGAAACAAAATGGTCCCTAGCTTCAAAGTAGTCCATTTCTGGATATGTTTATGAATTGTTGTATGACTTGCCACACTAAATAAGGGGGGAAGTTGTGAGAGAAAAGATTTTGAAATATGAATAACTTTGGGGGGAAAGGGGAAAAATGATACTTAAAATTATAGGTGACTAAAGGTAGTGATTAAGAGAAAGTGTCAAATAAGTAACATGGAGTGGAGGATAACTAACTATGAATCACAGTATTCTTTAGAGTAGTAACAAGCCTAAATATAGGAAATAAAAATATAGGCAATGACAAATACTTAGAGAAGAAAAGAATAGTACCATATCACAACAAAGGAATCCTTAGGGAAATGCAAAGAGCAGAGAAAAGAGATTACAATAAGAAACACAAAAAATAATGGAATCCTTTCTTAAGGGATGAGGGCATTTTAAGAGAGGAGGGAGAAAAAACATAGGAAAGTACAAGGAAAGACCCAGAGAAAAGAACAAAGTAAGATACAAGGGAGGAAAAGGGAGCAAAACATTCTACCAACTACCCACTCCCAAACTCAAAGCCAAAGTAAACTGAGTTTCCCTTTTTCACAAGTCCTCCACCAGTTTAAGAAAATCTCCCCACTGTAGCCCAGTTCCAAAGGAAACAGCTTATAACTTGGCTTGATGAAAGCAGTATAGGTAGTGCTAAATCAACCCTGGTTCTGATTAGGCCCCTGAAGCTGCAGGAGAACTCCCCAGCTCCAAGTTACCCTCAATATCCTAGGCCTCATTCAGCATACCAGTGGTTCTGAACAAAGACTTTTATGAATCCCCTTGCAGCACATTAGTGATTCACACAGCAGTATTAAATAAGTCCCTCTTCTCTAATAAATGCCTTTCCAGTGTGTGAGAAATCTCCCCCTGCTGGGACTTCAACCAGAGGTTTCTTCAATCTAAAAGCAAGAGTTCTTCCAGATGCAATGGAGCCCAAACTCTGATGATCAGGACTAGAAATGTAGCTTGCTTCCTTTCTATAGCCTGAGCTTAAAGGTCCACATATTGTTAATGACTTATTCACTGGACAGAAGCCTGGGTTCCTTCACTTCATTTCAACAAATAGGATAGGAAAAGGAAAAAAAAGAATGTGATGTAGGAATTCCTCTCCCAAGATAGATCAGCATCTTCTCTACAACTTACAGTAATAAAGAAGTCCCAGAGCATCGATAGTTTAAGTAGCACTCAGTATATTTCAGTTGTGGCATTTGAATCCATGTCTTCCTGGTTCCGTTGCTGGCCATCTCCTAAACTATAATATAAAGATTAAACAGGGCATATTCCCTACCTTTGTAGAGCTCAAACCTGGCAAAAATATTAATTGGGGGGGGAAGAAATTTACATGATAATTTTAGTATATATATAAAAGGAATAGCAAGTTATACATAATAGATTTATAGTTTCAAATGTAATCATCTTTTGATTATACCATGTTATGAAAATACTTATTCAAAAATTTTAAAAATAAAAATTAAATTAAAAAATAAGAACATACATATGAAAGTTCAGACATACAAAAAATGAATCAAGAAACCATATAGGATAGGGATAGAAGGTGGGCCTCACACTCTGAGAGGCCTAAGTTCAGGTTTTTCCTGTGACCTAAAATAGCAATGCAACTATGGGAAAGTCATGGAACCTCTCAGTAACTCAGTAAGAAATTTGGAGCCACAAGCAACAGATGAGTTGTTTATCTGTTTGATAGAGGAAGGTTTCACTTATAATCTCACCACCTGGCACATTCTATGCACTTGCTAAATGTTAATTGAATTAAATTGAGGTAAAATTTAATCAGATTTGAAAACTACAATGTAAAGTATAATTGAGGGTGGAGAATGATGAACAAAAGTTAAAATCAGAGGATTGTATCAGAATCTGACTGTTTAAGAATTGTAAAAAGCCAGAACTATTTTACATTTTTTTTGTTTCCCCTTTAGGCAAGGACCAAATCACCAGGAAATGGGAAGAAAAGTTGAAATGACTCAACATTTTTCTTTTTTGTCAAATAGTCTGGTTGCAAGAGCTTATTGGTCTCTAAGTTTCAGATTCCTGATGAACCCTTTTGATACAGATTTCCCTTCCTAGGTCAAAGTACTTCATTTAAACAGTCCCCAAGTGTGTGCTCCCAAAGTCCTGGTGAAGTTGGGTTCTATTATTCATCTAAAGACTTCTTGTTGAAAAGAGATTTCATCAGCATTCCAGAAAAGCAGTCATTTTCCACAAGCCTGCATTCCTGTAAAAGAGAACTGATGCTTGAGAAATTAACATCATAACCTGCATGAAATGGAGCAGAATTTGACTCTGAACAGAGTAAAACAGTAAAATCCCCATTTCCTTGTAACTCTCCATCATTTATTTTCTTTTCCCTGATTTTATTACTCAAAAGTTCATTTCTTTGCAAGATATTTGAACTCAAAAATGAATATTAAGCTACTGGAAGTCAAAATCATATGGCCAGAGATTTAAGTTCCTCATTTTGAAAAAAAAATTGCTCCTATAAATTGGTGATTACCAATTCTTAGAGAATGTTATAATAATAGTCGAACTTAGAGTTTTGTATCTTAAAGAGTTAATGATTTAGAGCTGAATAAGCCAAGGACTTTAGTTCCACTGTTAAATAAGGATGTTAATGATCATATTTTCATATTTCACATAATTTCATTCAGTTATCTGAACCCAAGAGTTTTTAAAAATATTTTTCAACAAGGTTTCCATATATGCTATATAGAAAAGACTAATTGCTTTCCAGTCACTGTCAAGAACACTCCTCATAAGCACATGAGTTAAATGCTATGCAAAATGTAGTATCCTCTATATTGCCTCAGGCTTAACTATGAAAATTAGGTTGATCAAAAATAAAGGGAACAAAATCAGCAGTCTATGACTTCACAGGAACTATGACCTCACACATACTATGACTCAGCCAAAGTGGTTAACTCACTCTTCCCTGAATTCAGCAGCCCTTTATCTCCCATCTCCATGCCTTTACAAAAGTTTTCTGAGTGACTAGAATGAATTCCCTTTTTAGAGGAATCTAATGATTCTGCCTCTTAGAAATCTTAGCATCCTTCATGAGTCACCTTAGTTATCAACTGCAATGTAAAACCTTTAATGATCCCCCTTGGTCATTAGTATTTTCTCTCTTCTCTAAAGATTTTGTTTGTACTTAATCTCTCTACATGCTGTATCCCTCCAGCAGAATATAAACTCTTGAAGATAGGAATTGTGTCACACAGCAACACTAGGATAGGTCAGAATCGTTTATACATATTCACTGCCAAGCAAAATATAAAAAGGTATATACAGATAAGCAAGCAATAGAAGGTGTTCCATTAAAAGCATAGAATTGTTGGGGACCCCAGTTTACATAGAGTTTTCAGACAAAGAGCCTGGGAGTGGTACCTATCATCTGTCCTATGGGATAATTAATGGATTAGAGAACAAGAACCAGTAATAAAAGAAGAGTGGTCTCTAAAACTTAACAAAAAAGACCTACTTAGGCTAAGGAAATTAGAATGTGCCATATCAGCAAGCTGGCTGGAGAATTTCAGCATCTGGTTCCAACTATAACTGGGTAAAGTTAAACCTTAAGGGAGACAGAACTGTATATCAAGCCTGGGACAGTGAGGTCATAGATTCCAATAGCTACTAGCATTGTTTGGAGTTTGTTGGTTTGTCTGTATCCCAGTGCATACAACATAATAGATGCTTAATAGATGTTTATAGAATTGAATTGAACTCACAGTTAGGTATCCTAAGAAAATTTATCAGCAAAAGAAACATTTTCGTTAAAAAAAAAAGAATTCAGTTTACTGAATTAAGAATATTTTTCATATTTTAACAATGATTATTGCCCATCAAAATCTATTTGGGTGTGAAGTGAAAAAGGTGGAGATTTTAAGTTGATAATGTCATTCTGGCATCAAACTCAAATAGGAAGAAGAGCCACTAATCTATCTAACCATCTATGCATGGATACATGCATGTATGTATGTCTCTGTCTGTCTGTCTGTATGTATGTATCTATCTAAAAGGATCCCTGCAGGCCACATACTGATTTGAAAATATATTCATTTTATCTATATATTACTGAATTTTTGTTATTTTGTTAAATATTTCCTAAATACATTTTAATTGGGTATGGACTGCACTGGAGAGTGCTGTAGGCAGTATGCAACCTGCGGGCCATATTTTTAACATAGCTAATGTAGCTAATAATCATTAGGTCTCTTTAAAAATAGGGGAGAGATATATAGAAAGATGAGTCTTTTTAATGATATTATTTTATTTGCTCTAAAAACTGGCTGGTCTGTACCAATCAACAGATGTTTATTTTGCATCAATTCTGTAAGAGGCAGCATATCATAATGGATAGATCTAGTCTCAGAACCAGAAAACCTAGTTTCATGTCCTGCTTGGGCAAGTCAATTAATCTTTCAATTTCTCAGGCAATTCTCTGATCTATGTTGCTAGAGGGGTTTTCCAGAGTATTTCTTATATCAATAAAATCACAAATTCAATCCCTCTATACTTAGGACAAAACAAAGTATTGTGGAGCTAAAAGACAAATATAGCATACAAACTCTGCTCTCAAGAATTTATAATTGTGAGGCAGCTAGGTGGTGCAGTGGATAGAGCACCAGCCCTGAAGTCAGGAAGACCTGAGTTCAGATGTGACCTCACACACTTACACTTCCTACCTGTGTGAGCCTGAACCAGTTACTTAACCCCAATTGCCTCAGCAAAAAAAAAAAAAATATATATATATATATAATTGCAAAAAACACTCAACGACACATAATCAAGTATTGTGTGAAATAGTACAGATTGAAAGTAGAGTGAAAGATGGCAAGTAGGGATTGCAATGATTAACATAGACATCTAAAGCATCTGTGTATGTAATTGCCAATAGTGGAGTTTGGTTGAATCTGGGGCCTCTTTGACTGTATAAAGATTGATCAATAAAGCATTTCTGTTGATAAAATATATCTGTATGCAATATTATTCTCTTTTTTTTACTCTGAAAATCTCATTTGCTCCCATGATTATAACTAGCTCTTATAAGAATACTTATATCTGTATTTCCAGATCTGATTTCTCTCTCTACAGAGAGACAGCAATGTCTCTCGTGTATTCCTTTTATGAATGCTATGCCAAAACCTCAAACTCAACCTTTAATGATAGCTCTGGTATAATAGGCAGTTTAGTGGTATAATGGATAGAGTATCAGTCCTGAAGCCAGGAAAATCTGTCCTCAGACACTAGCTGTGTGACTCTGAACAAGTCCCTTAACCCTGTTTTCCTCACTTTCTTCAACTAGAACATGAGCTGGAGAAAGAAAGGGCAAACTTCCACTATATTTCCAAGAAAACTCAAAATAGGGTCATGAAGAATTGGACCCAACCTATCTTTCCAGCTTCATACATTTTTCTATCTTCTGCACTCTACGTTCTAGTCTACCTTCTATTTCCTATTTCCATACCACTATGCTGGCCATTCCCTCTTCCCCTTCCCCTTATGTTCTCTCTTCATTCTTACTCTTCCCTCAAGACACAACTCAGAGTACTACCTTCTGCAAGAAACTTCGAATCCCCTAACTGCTAGTGTGCCCACCAATTTATTTTTAACTTTCTTTATTTTGTATTATTTCTCCCTCTGTGTGTGTGCATGTCCGTGTGTGTGTGTGTGTGTGTGTGTGTGTGTGTGTGTGTGTGTACATTCTGGTTTTTTATAAGATTTCTAAAAGTAGAATTCTCTCTATCTGTGTTTTTGTCTCTATATCTATCTCTCTGTATCTCTGTCTCTGTGTATTTCTCTCTATATCTCTCTCTGTCTCTGTCTCTCTCATCTGTTTCTGATTTTCTCTGTGTGTCTCAGTCTCCCTCTCTGTCTCTGTGTCTCTCTTTTTCTTTGTGTCTCTATCTCTTTGTGTGTCTGTGTGTGTCTCTGATTCTCTGTCTGCATGTGTCTCTCTCTGTCTCTGTCTCTGCTTTCTCTCTCCCTGTCTTTATGTCTCTGCCTCTCTACTCTTTTTCTCTCTGTGTCTCTGCCTCTTTCTCTCTGTCTCTCTGAATCTTTCTCTGTCTTTTTCTTGTCTCTCTCTGTGTCTCTATCTCTTTGTGTGTCTCTGTCTTTCTGTGTTTCTTTCTGTTTCTCTCTGTGTGTCTCTCTGTCTCTGTTTCTCTGTCTTTCTGTGTCTCTCTGTCTCTCTGTTCTTGTCTCTGCCTCTCTGTCAATTTGTCTGTCTCTGCTTCTCTCTGTCTCTGTCTCTGCCTCCATGTGTCTCTATGTCTCTCTCTCTCTCTCCTTCTTTCTCTTTTGTATTTATACCTCCAATGTCTAGTATAGAGTATGGGCACCTACATACATTAACCATGCTTAAATAAATACATATTGTTTAAATAGTCTTTAACATATTTTCTGGCTCCAAATTCCACATCATCATGGTCAGTAAGCCCCCAAAAAGTAATATTTGTAAGATGCAGATCAACCCCAAAGAATTTAGAATCAAAATTGAAAATAATGCCCTAATTAGTACAAATGACAGAGGAAGACTTCAGATCAACCAAACTTAAATACCCATAATGGCATTTGGTTGGGACAATTTGCCGAAGGTATGCTCATATATGATCATTAGGCTGAAAAGAAGATACTGAGGGAAAGGTCATATTCTGAACACATTTGCCTAGAAAACCCCCCAAGAATAGTCCCTCCATCTCTGGAGATTACTCATTATAGTACATGTGTACTCACTGAAATTGCTCCAATTTAGTTCTTATTCAGTCGAATTTGCTAATCCTTAGTCTCAGGGTTTATACATACAGGGTTTCTTATTCCCTAAACAGCCCACAGCTTCACAAATTGTCCACATGTGGCTGCCCTTGAGGTCTGAACCTGGCCACCTTTGCGCCAATACATTCCAAAGACCCAGCCCTTCCTTCCCAAATGCCAGAACATCCAGGAAAAATGGGAAAAATTCAATCATGTGGATGTTTTGTCTGTAATGCCAAACACCCGGATCCGTACTGCATTTATGTAGGTCTAAGACTGCCCAGCCATGCTTCGTTTACGAAAGCTAACAAGATTATGGCTCAAAGTAGTCTGATCAGGAAATAATGGACAATGACAAGAGATGCTTATAAAGTGGATGGAGTAAGGGAAAGGCCTGCAGCAGTTACTAGTAATTCAGACTGAAACAGAAAGCAAGAAGCGTGAGGGGAAGATGAAACAAAACACTAACTTCCACATGAGTCTTAAGGGAGAGAGTACATTTTAAAACTCCAGGGAGCTCCTAGAAACCCAGATAAGAACAAACAATCTGCCAATATGCTGTTTCAGGGGCAGGGGAAAGACAAATGTTAAGTCTACAGTGGGAGGCAAATTTGGCCTCTAGATGCCAAAGGTAATTGTAACGCAATATGGGATAAACATTGGGCTGGATCCCAGAAGCAATTTTACATATGCACGGTGGTCATTTTGCATCTCATAGATTGAATGACAAAGACAAACGTCTGCAAGAAATGAGAATATAAAATATCCAGAGAAAACTAGTTTAGTATGCTCAGATGTTGATGGTTACACATGGTTTAAAAAAAAAAAAAAGCCATTTTTTTTTTGTTCCGGTTAAAAATGCCTTTCAGATGAAGTGAAATAAAATAAAAACAACAGACATGCATTTTATGGGACCTTACCACAAAGGCAAAACTCCTGGTTCTCTGCTGGTTGGGTCTGAGTGCCTTGTTTGTTAATGGAAAATCCATTAAGGCATTTGAGGATAATGCATTTTGTTAAAACAAATGAGCAAGTCCCTCATCTCTCTGACATCACCTCCCAATGTTGCCAGTCCAAGACCTTTCACAAAGATGAAATTAGATGAAAAATTAAAAAGCAAAGCTCCTAATAGCATCTCAGATGAAAGACTACTAATGAGCTGTGTTCACTGACACATTCTGAACTGGCATGCCATCAGGTCAGAGGCAGTAATAGGTGAATCTTCCTGTTCTAAAGATTTCTTTTGTGTGTTTTTCTTATAGCAATGCTAATCTACTTTCCGAGAGGGACTCTACTCCTCAGCATCCCCTCTGTACTCTCTTAATGACTTACTGGTGCAATTAGACACAGTTTGGCTGATTTAAATGCACAGAGGGGAAACATTTGAATGGTTTCCCTCTATTGTTTTTATCCAAGTTTCCATACCCCAACTATTTAATACTCCAGACAAAAATAATGAAATGTATTTTGCAATAATACCACATTTAAACACAAAAGCATGTCAAAGAACCTCCACCCTAGTGAATGTTTGTTTAGGTCTTCAAGTATTAGTTAGTTTCTTTAATAGCTGTGTATCCAGTTAATTTAACTGCAATTTACATGAGAACAATATATTGAACATTATATGCATTTCTTCTATTACTTGTTTAGTGTTCTTTTATGAATTCCAAGACATATACAGTATTATTAGTATTTACTAATGATTTAGTTAAAATGATTAGGTGCAATCTTTTGTAGGAGAAGAGAGACATGGTATGGAGCAAGTATTAAACTTACATGTAAATTGTTTTTGATATTCTGAAAATTCAGAATATTTTATGCCAAAGGACTTATGCCTCTTTTTGAAGACTGCACATATTGTCCACTTTGTGCTCAGGCAACAGAGGTACACAGATTAAATAGGGTTGATGGCCTTCTTTTTCTTAACATACAGCCTTTCTGTGACTTATCTATGAGCGATTGGAGATCATTCTCTTCTTAGTCTTTCACTTAGGAAAGATCTGTCAACAGAGGACCAGTCGCTATTCCCAGTCATACCTTGTGCTTCATGATAGCTGTGTTCCTGAAAAGTTGAACAACATTTTTTTAGACCAAATATCTTCCCATTAACTAAAAACACAAGCCATTTCCATTAATGTAATGTATTGTAACCTACATTGAGAGAATACTCCTATCTCTAAAATAACATATCTCCTGGATCTGTATGGTTAATTGGCAATGATTCCTAACATCTGTTTTATTTTTATTTTTTTTCCTCACACTACTTTCCCATCAAGTAATTAATAATCTGTTAAATATTTATTTTAGTGGAATGTGTTATTTAATGGTAATACTAATGATTAGCACTTATTTATCTTATTTATAAAAGTTATTTTTGTACTTCAGAGGTCAGCTGATACCAGCTTGTAAAAGTCGATTGTTAAATCTTCAGAATAAGCACTTATACCTCAGAAATTAGTAAATGCTACAAATTAAGACTTTTTGATTCCTTTGTTGATGTCTTACACTTCAAAAAGTGGAGAAAAATGTTAATAATGCACATTAAACTTGTGTTTCATGGGTACTTTTCCCCCCAGAGAGCTGATTATTAAACATTTATCAGTTGATTTATGATTTTAGGGCATATCTCCATTTAATGAAAAGACGCTGAAATGCCAACTTTTTGAAAAACTGCTAAGGTGTAGCATCATAGACAAAAGGTACTACATGAATACTTTGGGACTGGATTCTTAGTTTTAGTTCTAGCTCTATGATTTTGATTTTTGTTTACTCTCAAACCAGTTTTTTCATTCAAATAACAGGTTTTCCTAAAGATGTCTATACTCTTCAGTGTATATTGGGAGTCTGTGTGATTGACTTTCTGAATTTATAGTTTATGGTAGTTCATAGAACAATAAAAAACAGACCAGGCCATTTTATAGGTTCATAGCTTTAAAACTGGGACTGCTCTTAGAGATCCCTCATTCTCACGTAAGAAAACTGAGGATCACAAAAGATGTTACTTAACCAAGATGACAAAAGTATTAAGTTTCAGAGTCATGATTGAAATCTGGATTTTCCAATGATAACTTTATCTCTCTTTCTTCTGGACCAGGCTCTAGGACAACTGCCCTGTTGGCATTGTTTATCAAAATCCAGCACTGTCCAAGCCAAAATATTTACTGCTTTAAACATACTAACATTAGTCATATCTAAGCAATATCAAAACCCTTCTTGCCTTCATGAGTCCACCCATCATTCCTATAATCATTTTCAGTTTTAATTCTTATTTTTAAGGAATAGTTAATAAAAAAGATATTCTTCTTTTAACAGTTTTCATTTCCTTCTAACCAATGCCAGCAATAACTGGTATTTCAGCAACTTATTACTCATTAAATACCCATTAGAAACACCTTTCCCACTGTATATTTTGGATGATAGCTAATACTTCTGATCCCTTTTGCCTTTTCATGGCATGTATGTTTTTTTCAACAAAAATCTAACTTTCACTTCTTTCATTTGAAGCTGGAATTTTTATTTTGGCTTGTTTTGTTTTATTTGTCAAAATTCCAGGTTGGATTTTATTTAAAATGCTTCTTGGAAAATGTAAAAGTATTGAAGAGATATGCAAACAAAGTAAGAAAAAGTTTTATTTCCATAAAAACAGGACTAATATATGCAATATTCCAGAGTATTTTTATTAGTCACTCTAGGTTTGACCAAAAAATGCTGATCCAGTGTTGGCTTCATTGATATTAGTTTGAGGGATGATTAGTAATTTAGTATAAACAATTTTTATTATGTATTTGATGATCATTCTAAAAAAGCATACTCAAAAAGAAAAGAAATGCCTAACATTATAATACATTTAAGATATTTTTTATAAAGTAGTCAACATGTTCTTCTCATTTGGGAAAAGTATTCCAAGAAAACCATTCATTTGGTTTTAAATAAACTAAAACAATGCATGACAAGGTAGGGATCCCTCCTTCAAACCATTTAAACAAAAAATGGAAGACTCTCAATTCTGGAAGAAAATGCCAAATTGGCAAATCTAACTATCAAAATCCTCCACTTAACAAGATATATATATTCCTTTCTCTGGTCTATCTCAATTTAGAAGTGCCATCTTGTTTCTACTTCCTTTTCCCTTTACAATGACATTTGTGACCAGAACAATAATAATAACTGACATTTGTAAAATGTTTCAAAGTTCATAAAAGACTTTACACATATTATCTCATTTAAGCTTCATAAAAATTCTAAGAGGTAAAAAACACAGGTATAATAGTATCCTTATTTCACAAAGAAGAACATGAAGCTAAGAGGTTAGGTGACTTTCCCATGGTCACACAAGGAGGATGCATGAGAGACAGGCATTAATTAACCAGTAAGCCATGCTGCCTTTCTAAAACAGCAATGTTCCAGAAAAAATGTGGAATTTATAGAATCCTAGACTTAGGGAAAATTTTAGAAGGCAGATAGTCTAAAACATTATCTACAATATCCCTAAAAAAAAAGATATCTAATATCACTTGAATCTCTCCACTGATATTCAACTCACTTATTCTTTCCTAATTCTTAGAAATCTATTCTGCCACCCTTCCTGTAACTTCTACTAGTTAGTGCTAATTCTCCCTCATAGGAAAAGTAGTATGAATCTAACATCTCCTCCACATACCAGTCTATCAAATATTTGAAGACATTTGTCATCCCCTAACCAGATACATCTTTCCCCCAAGTAAAACGTTAAGCAAAACACTGTCCAGTCTTTGAAGTAATTCTCAAATGGGATGGTTTGGGGCTTCTTTCTTACCCTATTCACCATTATCTATACACATTGCAGCTTAACACTTTCCTAAAATGTTGCATTCAGAACTAAAAACAGTGTGCCATGATGTAAGCAAACAAACAACAAACAAGAAATATATTAGTTTGAAATCAGAAGATTTTAGTTCATGTCCTAACTCTGGTACTTATCAGATTTTAGGCATATTATTAAATTTTTCTATGAGTCAGTTTTCTCATCTGTAACACAAGGTAGTTGATGACCTTGAAAATTTTCTTCAATTTTGAAGAGCTATGTGAGCTGATCCTAGATGATTTGACCAACAAAAAGTACAATATAACTATTACCTCCTTCATTTTAGAAACTGTATTTTATTGTGCATTCCACGAAAAGTTGTATTGCTGAACAGTTAGCAAGAACACTACCTATTGTTATGCCAGTCTAGCATTTGGATAAGCATCAGCGAATGAGGATGATCAGAATTTTCAGATCTGTTCCAGTTTGTTGCAACCACATGTATCTGGTTTGTTCTAAATCTGCAAGACACATTTTATCACAAAAAGTTTTTTAGTACCCTCTTTATCCTTAATCATTTAGGCACATGGAAAGTGATGCCATGTGGCTAATAATTAATAGGGAATTGCAACCCAAGATAAATGAAGAGATGGTATGAAAACTTTTTTGTTTTTTTAGTTCTCCAAGCCCAGATGAGATATTTCTCAGAGTATTGAAAACAACAACTATGTAACAATAACAAAATTTGCACATGGGATTGCTCAACCTCTGTTAATGATTTTGAACCACTGTAGAAAAGGGGGAAATTCCACCCAAATAGAATAGGTCAGATGTAGTTTTAGTTTCAGAAAAGGAAGAAAGTATATTTTCCTTAAAGCATTATTCCGTAAGCATGAGCTTAATTCTTAGGAAAATTCTAGGGCATATAATTTAATACGATGATTTCTAAAAATTTAGCAAGTAAAGAGGTGATTATTGAAAAACTGCATGGGTTCATCAAGAACAAGTCATGCTAGACTACCTCATTTGCTGAAGACTTTTATCCATTCCATCAGAGTAGAAGATCAGGGAAGTGATGTAAATGTGATAATTTCATTAAGGCATTTGAAGAAGTATTTAATGATATGCTTGTGCACAAAATGAAATGTTGTGGGATTTATGATATAGTTAGGTGGGCTCAGAATTTAGTGCAAGACTAGACCAAGCAACTGATTATTAGTAAATTAATGTCAACAGGAAAGGTTGCTGTAATGAAATGCCACAAAAAAAAATTTTGGCCCTATGCTCTTCAATGTTCTTAATATTAAAATATTATTGTTTACATGCTAATCAAATTAGTAAGTGATATTAAGCTGAAAGAGACAGCTAACAAGTTAGGGGATACTTTCACCATCCAAAAATTTTGAGATGTGTAATATCTATTGGGGTAACTAAATGGTGCAGTGAATAGAGTGTCAACCCTGGAATCAGGAAGACTCATCTGACTCTGTGCAAACTAAATCATCAAGATAGTGCCTGGTTGGTAGACCTATAAATCAGTACAATTATTTTGATGAGCAATTTAGAGTTATGCAAATAAAGAGACTAAAATGTCCAAATCCCTTGACCCAGAAATTTCCTTACTAGACTTAATACCCATGGAAAGCATTAATAAGAAATCTCCATTAATAAAAAACAAAATATTTAATAGTGCTTTTTTGATAAAAAGAATTGGGAAAAATTTAAATACCCATCCTTTAGGGAATGACTAAACAAATTATGAGACATGAAATTAATGGAATATTACTCTAATGTGAGAAATGACAGATATAATGACTAGAGAGAAACATGGAAAAATTAATATGATCTGATGCAGAATAAAGTAAGCCAAGAGAAAATGAATGTGTGTAGATATACATAAACACAAAAAACTTTATAAATGTGTGTGTGTGTGTATATATATATGCATATATATATGTGCACACAAATATACCATATTGACAGAGAGATAGAGATAGAGACAGACAGAGAGAGAGAGAGAAGAAGGAGAGGGAGGAAAGGAAGGAGGGAGAAGAAGAATATAAATGGAAAAAATAACTACATACAAAAAATGAAATGTTAATTTTGAAAAATGACAAAGAACAAACATTGTGGCTTCAAAGAAGAAATAAGAAGACATACCTACTTTACCCTTCTGTAGAGGTAGGAGGGCTATGAATTTAGTATATTTACTTATACTTTCAGACTTTTTCCAATGTTTGAATAGTTATGCTCACATTTCTCCTCTAGGATTTTTTTTGTCTTTAAAAATATTATTTATTGTCTGAAAATGCAAGATGGACAGATACTACAGGGAATTACGATGATTAAAAACAACAAATCAATAAAAACTTGATTTTAAAAGTGATTTTTTTAAAGACCGCATATAGATATCCTATCTGACATGTGCCGGATTTTTAAAAGGGATCTTCATCTAGGTGAAAAGTTCAGAATATTCTAGAAGTACTAATGATTATCAACCAAGATAACATATGTAAAATGTTTTGCAAACTTCAAATGCTTTATGAATGCTAACTATTTTTATCAATTTTTTTTCTTAAGATACAACATTTAAATTTCAGATGTCTAAAAACTGTGGGGAAAGGGATTAACATCCCAACCAAAAAGCAGGATTTTGCAATTTTGCATGAATTGTTGCTACTATCACACCATCTCCTTAGTGATGGATTAATTTTGAAGGTTTTCATGACAAGATTTACTTAGAATAAACATCCAAACTTTCAAGTGTTCATATGTTATTCAAACTATTAAAACTTCATGACTCTGCAAACTTTTGACCTGGGAAACTTTCAAAGCTATTTTCCCCCAACTGCATTTGAGGAACCATTTTCCTTCTACCCAAGTTACAAATAACAGAGAAATTAACCAATCCTTTTTTGATGTTTCTAATTCAGGTTTGCTTAAATAATAGAAGTACAAAACAATCAAAAGACTGATCTAAAAGAGAGTGCCAAAATGGCTAACTTATACCAGGGAGTTTGTTTTGATTCAAAATTAGGGAAATAATTTACAGTTATACTAATTTTTTTTTAACCCTAGAATCATTGAATGTTTGCATCCTTGATATTTGAAGGACCCAACAAATATGTTTTATCTATATGGTATATTACTGTCTTTTTAAATTTAATAAAACAATTTAATTCCAAGTGTTAATGATTGATTACAAAATAATAAAAAATTTGGTTTCAGTGTAATAATTCCTTGCCCCACATTCAAAGAGCTACCATGAAGAAAAAAAAAAACCCAGATTTTTTTTAGGCCAAAATAAATTTTAAAAAATAAGCACACATTTTAATCAAACTTAAAGTTGATGGAAAACATTGAAAATGGACTTCTGTTTGCATCTAAGAGAACCTACAGAAGGGTGGGGCATTGACTCAATTAAAATATGATTTCCTGGTGTCTCAACTGTTAGCTCTTAAATTCATTATAAAAGTGTCTTAGTCAGTAAACCTCTGCAAACTGATAAGCATGACAGATGCAAATTTTTGCCCTGTAACACATGTTGTTGGTGATTAAAAAATACAGTGGAGTGACTAACGTTAATGAATTCTGCATACCATAAATAGTGAATTACCCTTGCTAGCACAAACAACAGCTAAGAAGACTCATAATAGAAAAGAGCAGCAGACACCAGTGATTAGAATTTCCTATACCAAAAAATTATACAATAGGCAGTTCCTGTCTACTGATGCACACACTATTCTCCACCAGTTGTTAAAAAATATGACAGCACATTTCTTCGTTTTGGGCATATGCCTCCAAATTCACTGTCCCCACTGAAGAGTCTTATCATTATAAATATTTTTTTCCTCAACCACAGAATGGTCCTCTGTTCTGAAAATGGAGAGAGGAATCAGATAGAAAGAATAATGGCAAGAGTAAATTTTCAACTCCATTTTTCTTTGGGTGGAAAGATCTAGGTGGTGCAGTGGAAAGAGTTCCAGGCTTGGAGTCAGGAAGACAAATTCTTCCTAAGTTCAAATCCAGCCTCAGATACTTAATAGTTATGTGAACAAGCTTGCCTTAATTCCCTTATGTATAAAATGAACTGGAGAAGGAAATGCCAACCCACTCCAGTATTTTGGCCAAGAACACTCCAAATGGAGTAACAAAGAGTCAGACAGGATTGAACAATAACAACGAGAGAACTAGCAAATATCTATGATTCTACTTACTCAGAAGGAGATTCTCTCAACCTTTTAGTTCAAAGGAGAATCATTCACAGTTTCTAAATGCCATGTAGAAGCTTTCCAAATAAATCTCCTTAATGAAGGAAGAGGATCAGGTTCTCATCTTCAAACTAAAGTCCAAATACTCTATAAAGTTTTACACACAGCACAATTAAGTTTCAGCAAATAAATGAAGTACCTCTTCCTTTTAAGACATAGATGCAGCTAAATGGTTTAGTTGGAAATCAAGACTCTCGTTTAGGTGTGGTCATTTGATTTAATAGGATTTAGGCTCCTGCTTTGTTCATTTTTTTTCCCCAAGCTGCTCAGTAAAATATCATCAAAATCTCCTTCAAGAACCCAATAGTTACCTAGCTGTGTGACCCTGGGCAAGTCACTTAACCCCAATTGCCTCAGCAAAAACCAAAAAAAAAAAAAAAAAAAAAAAAGAACCCAATAGTTTCTTTTTAACTTTTGCTACAGCCAGGAAGAGACAAGATGAGATGCAGGTAACTTTGCTTTATGGATTGTAGATTTTTTAAGACAATGTTATGTATGAGGAAAATTTAAATCAGAGAAATGATACAAAGAGTTTTCAAGGAAATTCTTCTATTTGCAAAGTTGCAAAAGTTAAACAATATGCAAGGGAATATTTCCAGGGCTCAGTTTCAGTATGGAAAAATCTCTAAAGAGGAAATGAAAAATGGTTAGAATGTGGCCTGAACAGGTCATGACTAGAGAGTATTTGTGAATGTCTGTTGCTTTTCTTTTTTTTTTTTTCCCGTAAAAAAAAAAAAAAAAAAAAAATTCAATTCAAAAGACAAGACGATGACTAAAAAGGTACCAATTTACCAGATTGCTTTTTCCCCAAGACCATAATTTAAACCTGAGTCTAGAAAAGATAAGCATCTAAAATCATACTGACCCCACACAATCCCTCTGTTCCTCTCAGGCCCCATTCATATTATTTGCCTAGTTAGAGAGAAAAGGTGTTAAAGATAAGCCAGGGTGGAAACCTGGCCCAGTGACAACCAATCACCAAGTTGTTGATTATGAACCTGACAGGAATGACTCATTAACAGCCAATCAGGTGCTTTTGTCTGGAAAACTCCTCTGGATTCAGCAGAAACAAATGCTTGGAAACAAAGACAAAAACAGCGGTGATAAAAAAAGGGTTGAACTGGTTCCCACATTAAGCTGCTGCCTCCCACAACCATATGCACATATTTATTCCTCAACCCTGCTGAAATATTATCTTACTTGGTCTAAAAGATAGAGCAGTCTGAGATCAACTAAAAGTTCCCAAATACTGTAATCTCCCATCACAAAGGAAATAACCATCATTAAAAAACAAAACAAAACAAAACAAACAAACAAAAAACAGGGATTTTGGATGCAAGAGTAAATTTAATGCTCAAGTATAAGATTGAAGTAGATGTCCAAATAAGATAAAGCATTATTTCCCTTTTAAAATGAGCAGATTTGTAGGAGTAGAGAGAAAATTTAAAGAATAAATATCCCTATCTCAATTATATAGTGACATGCTTATCTGGCACACTTACCCTTTACCCAAAAATCCCCCCAAAAGAACACTTGGTTATGTTCAGATAACCATCTGTTTTTACAGTAACCAAGTGACTAACCTTTACACATGGAAGCTACTGACTTGTGTAATCACTACAAGTAACACACAAACCAAGGAACAATGGCAAATTTAGGGAAAATGGCAATTTCCACTTAGAACTATTTTAACAAGCCAATTGATTGCCAATACAGTACAGCTTTAACATCAAACATAATAGCATAATTCTAATGCTTTTTGCTAACGTTATCTATGAAAATAATCTGTTAATTTATAATTTTATTAAATTATTATTATGAATCTAGGATGCAAAAAATATAAAAAGCAAGCAGAAATTATAAATCTTTGAATAAAAAAGACAACTAAAATGCATCTGCTAATATAGCCAATCCTACCTCCTCACTTAACAATTGAAGAAGCTGAACTATAAAGAAAATTAACCTTCTTATCCAGTATCCCAGAGGTGGTAAAGTTGGAATTTGAACTCAGATCTTCTAGCTTCAATTCTAGCACTTATATTCCCCCAAAGGGCTCTGTGAGGTTTCCCTAATCAAAAAAAAAAGTTTCCATTAAGAAAATCATAGGTGGTTACTTAGTGAGGTAGACAGAGCCCAGAGCCTAGAGTCAGAAACACTCACTTTCCTGAGTTCAGATTTGAACCTCAAGAAACTTCCTAGCTGGGATGACTCTAGACAAGTCACTTAATCCTATTTGCCTCAGTTTCCTCATTTGTAAAATGAGCAGAAGGAAATAGCAAACCATTTTAGTATCTTTGCCCCCCAAAAAAACCCAAATGGTGTCAGACATGACTGAAAAAAAAAAATGACAAGATATTTAAGGTATCTTAAGGAAAAATCATGTAATTTTGATCACTCCAATGTTAGTGACAATGGCAGTGACTAAAATAGAATCCCAAATCTTCAAAAGAGTCTGATCAAAACAAGCAGCTGCCCATACTTTCTTAAAAGTATGCAACTACCACATGCAAGCAAGTACAATAAATTATTTTACAAGATACACAGAGATTTAACATGACTTTTTTTTTCCTTCTGGGGATCAGTGCTGAGTCCTAATAATATGTTTACTAGAGTGCTGACAAGACACCTCATCCAAGTTGAAATCTCTTCTCTGGCTTTTTTTCCCCCCTTCCTCAAATCCTGTCCACATATCTTTTATTCCCCTCTTCTAAAGGGATTCGTTGAAAAAGGTAAAGATCTTATTCTAAAGTCATTCTGTTACAAGGGAAAAAACAAACTTTTTAAAGTTTTATTTATTTATTTATTTAAATAGCCCTTACTCAATCTTTCTTAGCAATTCACAATTCAAGAATAAATTCTCTTGCAAAGAAGGTGGGGGGAAAATTTTTACATGGAAAATATTTTATACATAGTACTTTCTTGCCCCCTACTGGAAAATCTATATATAGCATGTTAAGATATGTAATGTATGTAATGCAAGAAAGGAAAAAAAGGAAATGTTTATTTCAATAGTTCGCAGTGTGTGTGTGTGTGTGTGTGTGTGTGTGTG
>JAJPUD010001637.1:55482-72683 GCA_023553655.1 Myrmecobius fasciatus | reverse complement strand
GGAAGGGAAGGGAAGGGAAGGGAAGGGAAGGGAAGGGAAGGGAAGGGAAGGGAAGGGAAGGGAAGGGAAGGGAAGGGAAGGGAAGGGAAACAAAAATCTTGTAACAAATCCACTGAATTTTTTCATCATGCTATCTGAGTTCATGGTTCAATGGAAAGAGAACTGGATTAGTGTCAAAGTTGCTGGATTTAAAGCTCAGTTTTGACACTTGTTACTTTAGGAGAATAATTCAATCTCTCTCGGCCCCTAGTTCCCTAGGTGTAAAATGAGAGTACAACTAGATGTCCTTTAAGAGCCTTCCTAGCCTTTAATGTACTGTTATTTTATAATAAAATAGATTAGATATCCCAAAACTGAAATAAAGAGAATTTAAAGGATAGCCCAAAAATGTATAAAAGAATAAAAGTTATTCAAATCTTTCTTTGCCCGTGGGAAGGCCAGAACATGACTATTAGCAACTTTGATGACCACAAAATAGGTACCATATCATATTAGTGTGGCAAAGTAGAAAAAAGTCAAGATACAGAATTAAGACTTTTTTTAAATAAATGGTCAATGTGAGAATTTGCTTTGATTATATTTGTTACAAAAGTTATTTTTTTCTTTTCTTTTTGAATAGGAGAGGGAAGAGAGTAACAGGAAGAAAAAGTATTTGCTTGTAAATTGGGAAAAAAAGAAATTTAATTTAAAAAAAAAGAAAAATCTTGGGATAGAAGGCCTGAATCCAAGTTGCGCCATTTTTGTTAAATATATGACCCTGGACAAGTTATTTAATTTCTCTGATTCTCCCTTAATTTCTTCATATAAAATAGGACTAATAATACTTGCTTTTCCCTATATGGCAGGTTTACTATGTAGATTAAATGGAGGGAAAATGTATACATGCTCTGTAAACTGAAAAACACCATAAAAACACAAGCTATTAATAGTAAAAATAAAATACTTTTAGAAGAGGCTGTACAGTGCAGAGAATAAAACTGGGTTCAAATTTATCTCTGACAGTGTACTTGTGTGACCTTGGGCTTATCTTAACCCTTCATTTCTCTAGGTAATCCTCTACGATTCTAAAAGGCAAAGGTCTATTCCCTAACCCTCTTATTATTTTCCATTAAAATCTTGTAAGAATGACAATTTGCACAAGGGCATAGACAAAATACATGAAATTGACACGAGGCAAGTTTTGATGGTAGGAAAGGTGGAGTACCAGCAATGGAAGGAGCCAGGAAAGTACACATGCAGACAGAGTTTGAGTTTAGGAGGAAAAACTTCACAAGTGCCAACAGCTGCAACAATTTAACCTCCATATGAAGCTTGCTATAATGATTTTCTGGAATCTTTGGGAACTCTTAGCTATCTGTGTCTTGGCTTCTTCATAAAAATACTTATCTTATTCTACTACAAGCTGCTAACCCCCAAAACTAAAGTCTTTAGATCCAGAGACCTAATTAGGAATTCTTTCCCCTGGGGCAAAATCAGTGGAAGTTTGGGTAAGGCTGGCAGTGTCACAGAGGACAGTCAATGAAAAGAAAAGGAGGCAATTCATGTCCTAGACTTGCCATCAAAGTGGGTGAGAATGAGTGTCATCCTCTGAAGAAGAGGAATAAAAGGGAAAGAAAACAATTATTTATTAAAGCACTTACTCTATGTCAGCCATTGTGTTATACATTTTATACTTATCATTTCATTTGATTCTCACAACATCCTGGAATATAAGCGCTATTATTATCCCCAGACAGAAGATGAGTGCTTAGTAAGTGTGTGAGCTAAATTTGAACTCGGAGGCAGACAAAAGTGATTTTCCCTGTCACACAGCTGGTTAAATGTGTGAGACTGAAGTTAAACTCAGTTTGAGGCAGCTAAGGCAAAGGAGTAGATAGAGCACTGGGTTTGGCATTGGGAAGATCTCAGTTCATATCCAACCTCAGACACTTATTAGTGGTATGACCCTGTTATTATTTTCCCAGCTGTAAGATGGAGATAATAATACTTCCTTCACAAGCTTGCTGTGAGGATCAAGTAAGGTAATACTAGTAAAATGTTTATCACAGTGTTGGCACATAATAGGCACAATATAAATGCTTCTTCCCTTCCCTTCCTTCTTCAAGCCTTTGCCCAATATTTTATCTACTGGGTCATGTACCCAACAATATGGATCCTGGAGTGCCAGTTGAAGAAGGTATCATACCATATGTCTCAGACCACTGTAGAATTAGAAGGCATGAGATCCAGACAGAGATGGTGAACTCCTTATTGCCATGCCCCAACTCAAAATTCTTGTCCCTAAGGGGGAGAAATGCTTATTTTCAAGCACTAATTAAGATTCTGCCTAGATCTATCAATAAATAGAATCTGTGAATATTGTAGACAAAACCAGGAATTTTATGCAATAAATTTAGAACACCAATTGAGAAAATCAAATGGTTTATTCTCCCTATTAATCTTCTTTACTAACACCATCAAGGATGGTGGTATTGGTGAGGGATGATAGGGGTGATAGTTGTAGTAGTAGTAGTGGTAGTGATACTAGGAGTAGTCATCATAATCATCATCATTTTTGTTGTTGTTACTATTATTCCATGGGAACGATTCTGATCATTCTTATAAATTATTCACTTCTCAATTTTGTTAAAAAAGGAAAAATGAAAATATTCTAAAGTCAGTGGAGCCAAGATGGCAGAGTGAAGCCAGGAAGCTGCTCAAGCTCTTCCAGTTATCCTTGAAATCACATGAAACCAATTCTCTGAACAGAGTCTAATGGAATGAAACCACCCTCCAGTTCAAGATAGATTGGAAAAACTTCAAGAAAGATCAGTCTCACTAGGGTGAAAAGAGATGGTTGGTTCAGTTGAGACAGAGTCTGGGAACACCAGTGATAGGTCTTAATCACAACACACCAGCAAAAGAGACCTTTGGCTCTGTCTTAGTAGTGGGCAGCCTCCCCTCCCAGCTCTGAAGGCAAATTTTGATTAACCATGTTGTTTCCTGGAAAGAGCAGGCAAAGCTATCTCCTACAAACACAAGGTGTTCCTGTAAAAATCAAGGCTCAGGGCTGCACAAGAAACTTAGGACAGTACACCCTTGATTCCAGGAGCAAATCTTGACCATAAAAGTGAAGAAAGAGGGCATTTTTTAAAAAGGAAAGAAAATGAGAAAGAAAAAAGAATCTTGGCCATAGAAAGCTACTATGGTGATGGAAGATCAAAACATTAATTCAGACTAGGACAAAATGTCAACAGAGGAAATCGAAAAGAGTGATATGAATTGTTTCAGGCCCAAAAAGGCTTCTTGGAAGTGCTCATAAAAGACTTCAAAAGTCAAATAAGAGCGACAGAAGAAAAAAATGAGAAAAGAAATGAGAGGTGTGCATGAAAAACTCAACACCTTAGAAAAAGAAGACAATTCCTTAAAAAAAATCCATGAAAGAAAACACCTTGAAAAGTAAAATAAATCACACAGAATAAGAGATGCAAAAAACTAACTGAAGAAAGTCATATATTAAAAACTAGAATGGGGCAAATGGAAGCTAATGACTCTATAAGATGTTAAGAATCCATCAAATAATTTTAAAAGACTGAAAAATGGGGCGGGGGGGGGAGATATAAAATACCTCATTGCAACAATAGCTGACCTGGAAACTAGATCCAGGAGAGGCAATTTAAAAAATCACTGGTCTACCTGAAGAACCTGAGCAAAAAAAAAGCCTAGATACTATTCTTCAAGAAATCATCAAGGAAAACTATTCTGATATACTAGAAACTGAGGGGGAAATAGTCATTGAAAAAAAATCCATCATTCACCTTTGGAAAGAGATGTCACAAGGAAAATCCAAGGAACATTGTGGCAAAATTCCAGAAGTATAAACTTGAGGAAAAAAGTACTGCAAACTGCCAGAGAAAAGAGTTTTAAGTATCAAGGAGCAACAATTAGGACTACCAGGGGTCTGGCACAACTACAATAACAGATCAGAGAACCTGAAATCCCATAAACTAAAAGGCAAAGAATCTAGTTACAATCATTAATTAACTACCCAGCTAGACTGTGTATCATCTTTTAGGGGAGCAGATGGATCTTCAATGAAGTAAGAGACTTTCAATTGTTTCTATTGGAAAAAAACAGAACTAAATAGAAAACTTGATCTTCAAACACAGGATTCAAGAGAAGCATAAAAAGGTAAATAGTTTTTTAAAGGTTAAACTTTTTACATCCTTAGGTGGGAAAATGATATTTGTAACTCTTGGGAACTGTATCTGTTATTGGGGCCATTGGGAGGGATGCATCTCAAGGACTGAAGGTTTGGTTGGGAATGGACTCTGATGTGATATCAAAGAAAAATACATTAATGGGCGGGGAAAGGATTGTACTGGGAGAAGAGGAAAGGGAATGTATAATGGGACAAATGAAATCACATAAAGAGGCACAAAAGACCTATTACATTAAAGGAAAAGAAGGAAAGGGGATGGACATTGTCTGAAGCTTGATCTCATCAGTTTGGGCTCAAAGAGGGAATAACTTAATCATTCAATTGGGCTTAGAAATTTATCTTATCTTATAAAGACATAGGAGAAGAAACAGGAAAGAAAAGGGAGGGCTGAATAGAAGGGAGTATAGAAACACTAAGAGAAAGGGATAAGAGAAGGGAAAGGTGATAGAAGATAGAACAGGTTGTGGGTGGAGTGGTTTAAACACAACACACTACTAAGGAGGGACTACTAAGAAGAGAGAACAAAAGTATATACAAGGTAATAAATAGTGTGGAGGGAAATATAGAACTGATAATCATAAGTATGAATGTGAATGGGATGAACTCTCCCATAAAAGAGAAGCAAATAGCAGAGTGGATTAAAAACAGAATATTAAAATTACAATTTCTTGTTAACAAGAAACACATTTGAAACAGAGAGATACATACAGAGTAAAGGTAAAAGGCTAGAACAGAATTTATTGTGTTTCAACTGAAGCAAAAAAAAGCAAAGGTAGCAATTTTGATCTTAGATAAAGCAAAAATAAGCATAGATCTAATTAAAAGTCAAGTTATCAAATTATCAAGAGTACCTTTTGATAAAGGGCACTATAAACAATGAAGTAGTAATAATACTAAATGTATATGCACCAAGTAGTAGAATAGAGAAAATATTAAGTCAGTTACAGGAAGAAATAGGCAGCAAAACTATACTAGTGGAGGACTTCAACCTTCCCCTCTCATAATCAGACAAATATAACTACAAAATAAACAAGAAAGAAATTAGGAAGATTAACTGAATTCTAGAAAACCTAGATATGATAGACCTCTGAAGAAAATTGAATAGGGACAGAAAGTAACATTTTTTTCTCAGTAGTACATGGCACTTACACAAAATTGACCATGCATTGTGGCATAAAAACCTCACAATCAAATGCAGAAAGGCAGAAATAGTAAATACTTCCTTTACAAATCATGATGCAATAAAAATTATATTCAATAAAGGTGCCAATGAGAGATAGAGTAAAAACCAATTGGAAATTAAATAATCTAATTCTAAAGAATGAGTGGGTCAAACAACAAATCACAGAAACAATCCATAATTTCATCCAAGTAAATGACAATAATGAGACAGCATGCCAAAACCTATAGGATGCAGCCAACACAGTTCTTAGGGGAAATTTCACATTTCTAAATAGTAACATGAATAAAATAAAGAAAAAAAGGTGATCAATAAATTGGGCATGCAACAACAAAAAAAAAGCTAAAAAAATTTTTTAAAACCCTCAATGAAATAACAAATTAGAAATTCAGAAACTCAAAGGAAAGATTAAAAAATTGAAATTAATGACCTAATTAATAAAAGTAAGAGCTGATTTTATATAAAAAAATAATAAAATAATTGAAGCTTTGGTTAATTTGATTAAAAAAGGAAAGAAAAAAAACAAATTACCAAAATCAAAAATGAAAAAGGGTGAACTTACCACCAATGACAAATAAAATAAAGCAATAATTAGGAGCTATTTTGAGCAAAGCTGACAATCTAATAGAAATGGATTAATATTTACTAGCCTAGATTAACAGAAAAGGAAATAAGTTACTTATATAGTTCCATTCTAGAAAAAGAAATTGAACAAGTCATCAATAAACTTCCTAAGAAGAAATCTCCAGGCCCTAATGGGTTTACAAGTGAATTCTACCATATATTTAAAGAATGATTAATTCCAATGCTATATAAACAATTTGGAAAAATAGGCAAAGAAAGAGTCCTGCCAAATTCATTCTATGATACAAATATGGTACTGATACATCAACCAGGAAGAGCCAAAACAAAGGAAACAAATTATAGACCAATCTCCCTAATGAATATTGATGCCAACATTTTAAATAAAATATTAGCAAAAAGATTACAGCAACTTATCAGCAGGATAATATACTATGACAAATGAGATTTATACTAGGAATGAAGGGCTGGTTCAATATCAGGAAAACTATTGCCATAATTGGCCATATCAATAACAAAACCAACAGAAATAATATAATTTCAATAGATGCAGAAAAAGCTTTTGACAAAATACAACCCCCATTCTTATTAAAAACACTAGATAACACAGGGCTAAAGGGAGTTTTCCTTAAAATAGTAAGCAGTATATATCTAAAACCAACAGAAAGCATTATTTGTAATGGAGAGAGGCTGTATACATTCCCAATAGGAATAAGGTTTAAACAAGGATGTCCATTATCACCACTATTATTCAATATTGTACTAGAAATGTACACAAAAAAAAGAAAAAAAAATTAAAGGAACAAGAAGAGGCAACGAGGAGATAAAAATATCAAGTTTGCAAATGATATGATTATATACTTGGAGAAGCCTAGAAAATATCCAAAAACCAACTCCAAACAATTCACAGCTTTACCAAAGTTGCAGGATATAAAATAAATCCCCACAAATCATCAGCATGTCTATATATTACTCAGTAAACCAACAAGAGGTAGAAAAGGAAATTACATTTAAAACAAATGTAGACAAAAATATTTGGGCATCTATCTGCCAAGATAAACCCAGGAACTATATGTACACAATTACAAAACACTTCTCATACAAATGAAGTTAGATCTAAACAATTGGAAAAACATCAATTGCACATGAATGAGATGAGCTAATATAAAAATGAAAATCCTACCTAAATTGGTCTACTTATTCAGTGCCATACCAATCAAACTGCCAAAAAAAATTTTATAGACCTAGAAAAAAATAATAGCAAAATTCATCTCTGAAAGAGCAAAAGGTCAAGAATATCAAGGGAATTAATTTTAAAAAATACAAATTATTGGTGGCCTTGTAGTACTAGACCTAAAACTACATTATAGAGCAGCAATCATCACAAACCCTTGGTACTGGGTAAGAAATAGAATGGTGGACCAGTGGAATAGGTTAGACACACACAACACAATAATTATTAACTATAGTAACATTATATTTGATAAACCCCCAAACTCTAGCTTCAGTATTTCACAAAAATTTCTGGGAAAACTAAAAAACAATATGTCAGAAACTTGGCCTAAACCTATATCTCACATCCCATACCAAAAAAAGGTCAAAATGGGTAAATGATTTGGACATAAAATATGATACCATAAGCATATTGGGAAAGCAAGGGATCGTCTACTGCTCAGATCTTTGGAGAAGGGAGGAATTTATGACCAAAGAAGAACTTGATAACATTATGAAATACAAAATGGATAACTTTTATTACATAAAATTAATAAGTTTTCCCACAAACAAAATCAACAGAAACAAGGCTAAAAGGGAAGTACAAAGTGGGGAAAACATTTTTATAGCCAGTGTTCCTGATAAAAGTTTCATTTCTAAAATATATAAAGAACTGTGTCAAATTTATAAGAATACAAATCATTCCCCAATTGATAAGTGGTCAAAGGATATGAATAGACAGTTTTCAGATGAGGAAATTAAAACCCCCTATAGTCATATGAAAAATTGCTCTAAATCACTGTTGAATAAAGAAATGCAAATTGAAACAACTCTGAGGTACCACCTTAGACCTCTTAGATTGGCTAAGATGGCAGGAAAAGATAATGATAAATGTTGGAAGGGATGTGGGAAAACTCAGACACTAAGGCATTGTTGGTGGAGTTATGAAATGATCCAACCATTTTGGAAAGTAATTTGGAACTATGCCCAAAGGGCTATCAGCAGTGCTGCTATTGGGTCTATATCCCAAGGAAATCATAAAGGAGGAAAAAGAACTCACATGTGCTAAACTGTAGCAGCCCTTTTTGTGGTAGAAATTGGAATTGGAATTGGAAAATGAGTAGATGCCTATCAATTGGAGAATGGCTGAATATGATTTTAGAAAATCCTAGAAAGATTTACATGAACTAATATTGAATGAAACAAGCAGAACCAGAAGTACATTATATATAGTAACAGCAAGATTGTGCGATGATCAGCTATAAAAATCTTGGTTTTTCTCAGTGATTCAGTGATCCAAGGCAATTCCAATAAACTTTGGATAAAAAAAAAATGCCATCTGCATCCAGAAAAAAACTATGGAGATTGAATATAAATCAACATATACTATGTTCACTTTTGTTTGTTTGTTTGTTTTTTTCTATCCTATAGTTTTTTCCCTTTTGTTCTGATTTTTCTCTCACCATGATTCATAAAGAAATGTGTATTAAAAAGTTAACATACATGTATAATCAGAAATAAATAAATAAATAAATATTTTTTTAAAAGAAAATATTCTAGAATCAATAATGCCCTGCATACTATAGGCATTTAGTAAATGTTGGTATAGTAAATTGGGAGATGAGATCTTTTCTTTCTAAAATGTCCACATATTGCAGTAATCATTAAGCCTATTTCTGGTAGTCATCTGCACTTTTCCCTACACTTCCTTAAAATCCTCACCATTTCAATACTACAACTTGTACTCTATCAATATTAATAAAAGTTAAAAGATTCATATAATTAATTAGCAAGCAAATGATCCAACACCTATTTTATAAGATCTCATTCTTTTGACAAAGAAATCACTCTTCCAAATTTACAGATTTTTCACTTTCTTCTTAAGAAACTGATTTTTTAAGTTATATCCCAATGACCTGCTCCTTTTAAAACAGAGTAAATATTGCTTATTTCCAAAATAAAATATGAATGACTGATGTAAATTTTGATTTCTTTTGACTGTAAAATTATTTTTAAAGCTAACAGCCCAGCACATTTTAGGAGCGAGATCCAATCATTCAAACTAAATCACAAATTCCTTATACCATAATAATTTCTAATCATTTTACAATGCATATATCCAGAATCTAAATGCCATCTTCCATGTG
Organism: Myrmecobius fasciatus; assembly: GCA_023553655.1. Taxonomy (NCBI): domain Eukaryota; kingdom Metazoa; phylum Chordata; class Mammalia; order Dasyuromorphia; family Myrmecobiidae; genus Myrmecobius; species Myrmecobius fasciatus. Next base: position 63,361 of record JAJPUD010001637.1, on the reverse strand, counting down.
TCAAAATGAGATTAATGTCTATTATCACACCTCTGAACCACCATATCCTTTTTTTTAAAAAAAAAAAAAGATCATAAAAGGAAGAACTATGGAAATGGTATTTAATTCCACAGTAGATTGTATCCTGTATGTTTTAGCATTAACAGCTTTAATATCACACTTCCTAAATTTAACATTACTTTGCCCATTAGAATTATTCATTTTCAACTTTATATATGGAGTCTAAGAGTTTTAACTAAATATATAACCTTCTTTTAGTGGAAACAGTTATTACAAAGTTCTTCCTGAAGAACCAGGTCTAACAATTTCACTCCCTTTGCCCAAGAAGCCTCAGGGGTTCTCTATCATTTCTGGTATAACATATACATATACATACATATATATATATATATATGTATATATATATATAAAAGAGTATATATATATATATATATATATATATAAAGGAGTATATATGTATATATACTCTCCTTTTCCTAGCTTTTAAAACACCTTCATTATCTACTTCCTTCTAATCTTTCAAAATTTACTGAACATTATCCCCCTCTCCTATGTTCCAGCCAAATTCCTTGCATAGCTCTGCCTCACTTAAATCCAATTCACTTGGTAATCAAGCCATTGCCTTCCTGATATTATTGGTCCTCTTGGAGAACAAAGGATGAACAACACACCATCTGGTCAAATTAACCTACTGGTTGTTCCCAGGATTTGCTCTTCCATCTCAACCTCAATGTATTCATGTATTCATACTGCCTATGAAACATGCCTAGAACACACTGCCTAGTCATCTCTTTAGCTTTTTTTAAGGTTCACTTTAGAACCTGTCTTCTCTTGAAGTTTTTCTTGATTCTTAGTTATTAGTTCCATATTCCTTATCAAATTATATTGTATTTATTCATCTGTGTGAAGCTTCTCTTATTGTTGCCAAAAAGCTCAATATAGGATGGTCTATCCAGTCAAATCACTCTTTAAGTAGCCTAGTGGGCCTAACTGCTAATATTAATATTTAAATAAAAATAGCAGCACTATATCTTCAATCATCTCCTACCACCATACCCTCAGGATGGAGAACTCCAAAATTCCTGTGTCTTGCCATTCTTCAGGGCTCCTGTCTACCATCATCTTTTTGTCTCTTCTTCCAACTGGGAAAGCTATAATTCACAGCAGCCTATGATGCCTAAACAGTGTTATATGGTTATCCATAAGCAGACTGTATGCTCTAGAGGGCAAGAAAAATGCTGATTTTATTTTCTTTATATCCCTAGCACCTAGCACAGTACCTTGTTAGTTTCGTTATTCATGTTAGGGCTTTTGATTTCATTGGCATAGAGTATTTTCAATAATTAACTTCCATCTCCCAAGCCAATCAGAATCTATTAAGCTTAAAAAATTGTTTTCAGCAATAAGAGATTAAGTGACTCACCTAATGTCACATAATCTGACATGTGTGTCAGAGGAATTACTTGAGGTCTTTTTGAATCCCAGGTCTATAGTCTATTGACTATATGGCAGGGCTTCTCACTTTGTATATAATCATTACTAAATAAATGTTTGTGAAGTTTGATTTTGTATCGTAGATACTTCCCTTTGTAGAATCAATCTCATGGTAAATTCTCCTATCATTGTTACTAGTTTACTTGCATTGGAACAATATCTGCTCCCTTTGAAAGCACTATGATTTTACTAGAATGGGACATAAGTAAATAATTTATACAAATACCCAGCCCTGTGACTAAGAAATAAACAAGAATAAATGATTTATCAATTATAAGCTAGAAACATAACTTATAGAGGAAAAAAAACTTGATAATCCTGAATTTCTTACTCTCAGACCACCCACAGCTCAGATACAATTAGGTGCAGACAGAACCTGTTTGTCAGAGAGGGTAATATAAGGTGCATGCCCTAAGCATTTTTAATTTTTTCTGTCAGTGCAATTTTTTTCTTTTAAATTTATTTATTTATTTAGTATTTTATCCCAGTTACATTCAAAACATTTTTTTATATTTCTAAGACTTTTGAGTTCTAGGTTCTCTCCTTTATCCCCACCTACGATTACAAAAACACATGTGAAGATATGCAAAATATTTCCACAAAAATCAAGTTGCAAAAGAAAACATTAATCTCTCAACCTAATGAAAATAAAAACTGTCAAGAAAAATTAAGCTAAAAAAAGAGAGAAGTAGAAAATACTTCAATTTGTATTCAAATCAAATATATATATACATATGTGTGTGTGTGTGTGTGTGTATACACAAAGAGAGAGACATGATGGGTTTCACCTCAATTTCTTTTTTCTTTCTTTTTTTTTTTTTGTCCCCAGGAGAGAGCTGCTATGAATATTTTTTGTATATATAGGTAATTTTCCTTTTTCTTTCCTCTATTTTTTTCTGAATCTCTTTTGGTATTCATGCCTAGTAGTGATGTTGTTAGGGAAAATGATATGCATGAATTTGCAGCCCTTTGGGCACAGATCATATCTTTTGATCATTTATCAATTGGGGTATGGCTCTTATTTTTTGTAAATTTGACTCTGTTCCCTCTCTTCCTGAGAAATGAGACCTTATCAGAGAAACTTGCTTTGACATTTTTTTTATAATTTCTATTGCTAAATGTTATTTGCCCCTATTTATTCTCTCTCTCCTTTTACCCTGTGTCTCCTCAAAAGTATTTTGCTATTGACCACTCTCTCTTCTTAATATGCCCTCTCTTTTATCACCTTCCCCCTTCCCATATTCAATTTCCTTCCTATTTTTCTGCAGGGTAAGATAGATTTTTATATCCCTATTGAGTATGTATGTGATTTCCTATTTGAACCAATTCTGATGAGAATAAGGTTCACTCACTCACCCTCTACTTCCCCTCTTCCCCTCCATGGTAAAAGCTTTTTCTTGCCTCTTTTTTGTGGCAAATAATTTGCACCATTCCACTTTCCCTTTCCCTTTCTCCCAGCACATTCCTCTCTTACCCCTAAATTTATTCATTTAAAAAAATGTTATCCAATAAAACTACAAAATAAATAAGAAGTTAAGGAGGTAAATAGAATTTTAGAAAAATTAGTATGATAGACCTTTGAGAAATTGAATGGAGACAGAAAGGAATATACTTTTTTCTCAGCAATACATGGAACCTACAAAAAAATTGATTATGTATTAGTTCATAAAAACTTCAAAATCAAATGCAGAAAGGCAGAAATAGTAAATGCATCTTTTTTTAGATCATGATGCAATAAAAATTACATGTAATAGAGAGCCTGGGAAAAACTTTCCACCAATGAAGAGGAAATTAGAGAAATAATTAGAGCAAGTAATAACCAAATTATCACATGATAACATGATGATATATTTAGAAAATGCTAGAGAATCAACTAAAAAACTACTAGAAACAATTTACAAATTTAGCCAAGTTGCAGGATACAAAATAAATCCACATAAATCATCAGCATTTTTATATGTTACCAAAAAAGTCCAGCAGCAAGTGATACAAAGAGAAATTACATTTAAAATAATTATAGATAATATAAAATATTTGGGAGTCTACCTGCCAAAGCAAAGTCAGAAACTATATGAACCCAATTACAAAGTACTTTCCACACAAATAAAGTCAGATACAATCAATTGGGAAAATATTAAGTGTTCATGGGTAGGCCAAGCTAATGTAATAAAGATGACAATACTACCTAAATTAATTTACTTTTTCATACCAGATCAATCAAGATATCAATCAACCAAGAAATTATTTTACAAATCTAGAAAAAAATAATAACAAAGTTCATTTGGAAGAACAGAAGGTCAAGAATTTCAAGAGAATTAATGAAAAAATGCAAATGAAGGTGGCCTACCTGTACCAGACTTAAAACCATCAAGATCATTTGTTACTGGCTAAGAAATAGAGAAGTCGATCAATGGAATAGATGAGATTCACAAAACAAAATAGTCAATGACTATAGTAATCTAGTGCTTGATAAGCACAAAGATCCCATGATAAGAACTCACTATTTGACAATAATTGTTGGTAAAATTGGAAATTAATATGGCAGAAATTAGGCACTGATTCACACCTAACACTGTATACCAAGATAAGGTCAAAATGGGTTTATGATTCAGACATAAAGGTGATACTATAAGTAGATTAAAAGAACAAAGGATAGTCTATCTCACAGATCTGAGAAGAAAGAAATTTGTTCCCAATGAAGACCTAGAGTACATTATGAAATGGAAAATGGACAATTTTGATTATATTAAGTTAAAAAGTGTTTGTACAAGCAAAACCAATGCAAACAATATTATAAGGGAAGCAATAAACTGGGGGAATAAATCACATTCAAGGATTCTGATAAAAGCTTTATTTCTAAAAATATAGCAGATTGACTTAAGTTTATAAGAATTCAGGATATTCTCCAATTGATAAATGGTCAAAGGCTATGAACAATTTTCATATGAAGAAATTAAAACCATTTCTTGTCATATGAAAAAACACTCTAAATCATTATTGATCAGAGAAATGCAAACTAAGATAACTCAGGTACCACTACACACCTCTCAGATTGGCTAAGATGACAGGAAAAGATAATGATGGATGTTAGAGGGGATGTAAGAAACCTGGAATACTAATACATTGTTGATGGAGTTGTGAACTGATCCAACCATTCTGTAAAGCAATTTGGAACTATGCTCAAAGGGCTATCAAACTGTGCATATTCTTTGATGCAGCAGTGTCTCTACTGGGCCAGCATCCCAAAGAGATCATAAAAAGGGGAAAAGGACCTATGTGTGCAAAAATGTTAGTAGCATTTCTTTTTTGTGGTGGCAAGAAACTGCAAACTAAGTGAATGTCCATCTGTTGGAGAATGGTTGAATAAGCTATAGTATATGAATGTTATAGAATATTGGAAATATAATCTAAGAAATGATCAGCGGGATGATTTCAGAGGTCTGGAGAGATTCTTCTTCTATTTGCTGAAAAGGGAAGGGAGAAGAAAGAGAAAAATTTTGGAACACAAGATTGTGCAAGGGTTAATGTTGAAAATTATCTGTGCATATATTTTGAAAATAAAAAGCTTTAATAAAAAAATTAAACTCAGGATAAGCACAAAACATGAGTCATATATCCATATTCTTTGACTCAGATTTCCACTGTTAAGAACATACCACAATGAAATCATAATAAAGAGAAAGTTTATGTAATACACAAAAATATTATCCCTTCATATTCAGCTCACACTCATGCCCTCTGTCCATATATACTCATTCTAACTGCCATAATAATGAGAACATTGTGATGAGTAACAAGTATCATCCCCCCATGTAGGAATATAAACAGATCAATTTTATTAAGTCCCTTATGATATCACTTTCCTGATAACCTCTTTATGCTTTTGGTTTTGCTTTATTGTGATTTGATTTTTCATAAAGTCTTTAGCTTCCATTTGCTTCTATTTTTAAGGAATTATTTTCTTCAATGAGCTTTTGTACCTCCTTTGCCAAGTGGCCAATTTTGCTTTTAAAGGCATTCTTCTCCTCATTAGCTTTTTATATTTTCTTTTGAACCATTTTCAGTTCTTTCCCTAATTTTTCCTCTATCTCTCTAACTTGGTTTTCAAAGTCAGGCTCTTCCATATCCTGAGCCCAATTCTTATTTTTCTTGGAGGTTTTGGATGTATGAGCTTCAACTTTGTTATCTTCTGAGTGTATGTTTTGGTTAAAGTAGGACTCTGTTTCCAGGGAGAAAGATACATTGTCCCAAGCTCCAGAAATTTTGTGAACCCATTTTCAGAAATTCGTCTAGGAATCTTACAGCAAGCACACTTTTCTGCCCTGGGGCTATGAAGTGTGTTCCTGCCCCACTGTAGCTGTAAGATTTAGTGTGCTGGCCAAGGATGACTTGAGCTTCTCTGGGACTGTGCACCAGACTCCCACCCTTTTGCCACAGACCTTCTGAGTTCTCCTTGGTGTTCCTGGATTGAGGGATCCAGAAGCCTCCAGCACTACTGATGATTCAGAGATTCTGCATTGCTAACACTAGAATCTGAGCCAGAATTGGTGCCAGGCTGTACCTGCACTGGAATTGGGCACTAGGCCCCTATTCTTCTTGGTGTCTCTGAGCTGAGAGGTCTGGAAGTCACCAATATTGCTGCTGATGCAGAGGTTGGCCTAGGCTCTAGCTGGGTCTGGGGCTGTGCACCCTGTACAGGGACTGAACATTTGACTCCCACTCTGGTGTCACAGATTTTAAGCTGAGTTTTTATGTTTCCTTTGGCTGGAAAATGTTCTATTGAGTCTTTTGGGATGCTTTGATGTTCTAAAATTTATTTAGTCATTATTTAAAGGAATTTGGAGCAATTTGGGGGAGAGGTTGGGCAAGTTCCTGCCTTTCTCCACCATCTTGGTTCTACCCCCCAGTGCAATATTTAAAGAAAACACAGTCAGGGCATGTTCAAGGCCACATATAAGATCTATTCTGCTTCTCATTGATGTTCTCCCAAGTAGTTTTTATTATCTTGACTTTGAAATGTTATAACAAATACCTTTTCCTGGCTAGACATTTCTCCCACTTCGAATGGAAAAACTATATCAACTCAAGAAACACAAGATAATAATAAATTGTACAATTAACAGTATGGATAAAAATTTTTATTTTTCTAGAAAAATGAAAGCCCACTAAGGGACAAAAATGAATGAGGAAGGTTTTATGAATAATAAATGACATTTTTACAATGACAAAGTTTACAAAGATGTTTCTTTAGAACTGCACTATGAAATTGGTAAGCATTCTTATCAGTGTTTAACAGGTGAAGAAACTGAGGCTCAATTACGTAAAGTGATTTGTCTGCCATCACAAAGATATAAATGTTAAATTCAGGATTATACTTGTTTTCCTAATCAGAAATCCAATACTCTTTTCATTGTTATAAAATTTGACATATAAGGTAAAATACTATTATAGATTAAATTTTTTTTAAAAAATAATTAATTCCAAGCAAAAAAAATATATAAGGAAGAACAGAGAGAAAGAAAATTATGAGATGTAAATAGTTCAGTTGGACTACTAGCATGGAAAGTAATATTAAGGGCTAATTTTTTTTTATAGACCTTACTCTTTACCAGGCATGTGTTAAACACTTTTTCATTTGATTGTCACAAATCTGACAAGTAGGTGCTATTATTATTTCCATTTTAAAGATGAGGAAACAGGGGTAAACAGAACTAAGTGATTTATTTAGGTCCATACAACATTAGTATCTGAGCACAGATCTTCCTCACTTAAGTCCCAGCATTCTATCCTTTGCCTGTACTAATGGAATTTGGTTGAAAAAAGATATGATGGAAATTATTCTGAAGAATTGAATGCCATGCTAAGTAATCTAGATTTTATAATACATGTTTATTGCAAAAGGGAGTTCCTGAAGATTTTTTGATCATGGAAGCTCTAAGTTTCCTCTACAAGGTTCCAGATTTCATTCTTCATGGATCATTTCCTCTTTACTCCATGCCCATGAAATCTTTGAAAGTAAAGACACCTAGTTCATGAGAAAAGAGAATCGAATCCATCAAGCCTCATTATTTCACTACAAAAAGTAGCTCTCAAAGAAAAAATAAGTGACATTTGGAAAAAATATCTTAATTTTTTGAGACCACTGATGTATTATTTACATAGCAACATGGACATGCAGGAGTGGATCCAATATGGTGGAGAGCAGACAGAACTCTGTAACCTCCTCTAACCTTCTCTCAAATTTACAGCAGATTAAGCCTCTAAACTGGTTTTGGAGTCACAGAATCCATAAATACTTGGAGTACAACACATTTCTTGAAGAAGATACTTTGGAAAAGAAGAAGAAGAAGAAGAAGAAGAAGAAGAAGAAGAAGAAGAAGAAGAA